>JADNRY010000496.1:0-43614 GCA_015501585.1 Rhodocollybia butyracea | reverse complement strand
AAGAGCAAATTTAGTCTAATATAACAATATATATCTACACCGATAACTCAAAGCAGTGACTGATCGACCATATGCAAGATAAATAATGCAGTGCACCCAGTAGTGCACCTCGAAAAACAAAGTTCAAACCTCAAGGTGTTGTTAATGTCAAACTACCGAACGGATTTCGATTAGCTGGCAACTATAGCAACTAAGTAACTGTAACAAGCATTGAGCTGTAAGCTAGTAGCACTTTAGTACGTACGGCGATTCGAAATAATTATAATTCATACCGAAGGCAAATCCCGTTGCGAAGGGAGATCTGTACACATATAAGTAGCTCGGGTAGATCTCTCGCGCTTTCTTCACGAGCACTTGCGCACGCGCCGCTGCACATTGACTCCAGAGTTCAGAGTCCACTTCCACAATGCCGACCGTGTTAACAGTTCCAGATATCATGCTCCGAGCTACACCTACCGCTTCCGAGCTCGAACTCGACATCCCCTCATCCTTTCTCATAGCCTCCATAATCTTCGCAGTGGCCTACCTTTTCCTCTCGCATGGTTCATCTACCGGTTTTTCAAAAAAAGAATACACCTTTTTGGGATGGTGGGAATTTTCTGTCTGTGTGGGTATCTCGTTCTATTTCCTCGTTTTATTTCTGCAGAAGCTCTTATTCTATCCACCATAAACGCGTATTTAGCCTTGTTCTTCTGTACTCCAGATCGTCTCGTCGTCTTCATCATCCAAGCAATCCTTACCCGCACTGCCTCGGTCCACATAAAAGATATCATCGCTTTGATCGTCGCGGATGAAGCGTTGTTTTCTATAGGATTCGTTACACTGCTATATGTCGCTTTTTGCGGTTGTACATGATCCATATCGGTGAGTTGGACACGGGTCTTGTCTGATGCATTCGCTATTAAACAAGCTACTTACCCTTGAACACCGATGTAGGCAATTGATCTATATTACTACTGCTACCACCCCAACCGAGACACCTTCAGCCCAAACCACCCTCCATACGGTCCTCCAGAACCGCACCCATACCAATTCTTCCTCTTCGCCGCAGTCCTCTGTGAATTAGTCGGTATAAGTCAAAGTATTGACGGACTGAGACTCACACTGGGGATCCACCACCGGCACGCTCTCTAGTACTAGTAACTGGGTCAAAGCCAGTATTCTAATCATCTTTCTTGCCACTCTCATACAAGTTTTCCATACGGTCAACTTGATATGGCTGTGCCGTAGAGCCCCACAAAAACCTGAGCACCTTAACCCCAATTCCCCCTCCGCCTCGTCGTCTACTCTGGTTTTTTACCCCAAACCAACTTGAACCCGAACTGACTAATGGACAGGGAAGTACATGCACCACACTTATATTGAGCACCACTTCCATCCTGCTCCTCATCCGTGGAATAACCTCGCTGGTTATCACCTTCCAAGTCCAAAATGACCCAATCATCTGGTATACCCTTATCGCTCTCCCGGAGCTTCTATGCGTAGTGTTATACGCGGTCCCGAGCGCGATGGCGCTGTTTGTTAGTTCTAAATCTGGGGAGCGAGAGGAAGGGTGTAGCGCGTATGCGGGTGTAGTGACGGTGTAAGTCGTTCTGAATAGGAAAAGGGAAGGTGTTCCATCGAGGAACACAAAAGTCCCGCAGTACTAGTTAGTAGGCCTTGCGCCCATTACTTATGTGCCAGTGTGCGCTGTGGATCTATAAATCCAACTTTGATACAGCTAGTCCATGAGTGCATACTTCTCTCGAGCGATGTTACAGTGGGGAGGGTATGAAGAGTCTGTGTATTAATATATGTAATATATGTAAATTTTGCCCATAATATGAGACCTACTGAGAGTGTAGCCGCTTGTACTGGGAGTGGTAATTAAAAACTAGCTCATGAATAAAAATTCGATCGCATCCGAGTATAGACACTTTCTTCTTGCTACAGATCATCCACCTCTAAAAAATAGCGCACTTCTATCTACTTTCCATGAAACTAATTCGGGCACTGAGATGGTCATAGACTCAACTATGTTTTGTGGATTCAGGACCTCGTTTCTGCTTCACGATATATGGAAATAAACTGAGGCGCAGCTGCTCGTGGATTGACACTCATTAATAGCCTTACCGGTACGTTGGAGCCGTCATTGGAGTTTATCATCCCTACCCTGTCTAGAGAGATTTTTGCTCCGCCTTAGCACTAATTTCCGTCGACCTGGTATTGGTCAAGGAGAGTATGGAAACCAAGGAACAGTGCAGGTGAGCTCTCGAGTCTGTGTTTCATTGACCTGTATTTTCACTAATATACACACCTTTCAGAATCGTAGTAAACCACCACCCCGGTTGAAGCTGTAGACGCGATAAAATCCCATTCGGCACGCGTGCTCTGCTGTTTCCTCCATACATATATCTAATCTCTTTCCTTTCCCTTCAGATCCACAACCATATAATCACGAAAATTCGTTCGAGCCCAGACACGCCGTTGGGCAGTGATCCCGAATGGTCGTTCCTTGACATTCGCATAGTAGACGTGAGGATCTTGACAACGTGAAACCAGATCCTCTGCTGATCTATCTAATCTAACTATACCCACATCAGATCAGCGCCTGTAATTAAAAACCCGAGCCCAACTCTCTCCGCTGCGTGCCCGCCCACAGCACCCCGAAATAGGACATTGGCGCCCCTGGTATTGCTATAGAAGCTATCCAGACATAAACAAGATTGGATCTCCTAGTGACAGTGCATAGGGATACTTTGTCCCAATGTGCTCCTCGGTGACAAGTCCCTCCCGCCAGGTAGGTGAAGCTGTTAGGGTGACGCCACCTGACGCCACTGTCACTGGGCGAGGGCAACAAGCTGGACCCGAGCAGGCCGAAAGAACTGAGGCATCTGGATGCCATGGTCAACTGCCTATTGCTGTAGCGAGTCGTGCGGCGCGTACGAACACAGTAGCCTCAAGAAGGAGGTTGATCGTTAGAGTTGGATTGGGGGATCGGGGGCTGTTCTAGGAGTTTACTAGTTACAGCTGGTGTCGGTGATGTCAATTATTATTGCATAGGTGCGCCGAGTATCAAATAGACGCGGATTGGATACGTGCGTAACGTTGGGGAGAATGGTATCACGCCCCTTTTGAGATGTTCGGCCCGAGAAAAGCGCTTGGGCGCTAATACACTCAACCGTGCTTTCTGTGCTTTTCCGGCGTACTGCTCAAATTTCAGGCGGCATCCAAGGCGAAAGGAGAAGCAACGGGGAAGAAACTAAGGGAACTGGTGATTACTCTGGTAGTGCATGCACATGGCTCGCAAGTTATCTGTTTTTTCTACCCAAGCTTTTTTTTCGTAGACACTGGGCAGCCCAGAAAATCAAACCAAACAATTTGGAGAGCTGCTACTGCTACAAGTCGCTGAATACGCGCTGTAATCCACGTCAATGAATCGCACACCGCCGTCATCGATCATCGACGTCGATCATCATCACCACTCTCGAGGAAATTCCCTTGTGAACCTCTTGATGAGCAACTCTTCTCCACCGGCATCACCCAACGTCCTTCAAATAGATGCTGAAAAAGCTTCAGGTGTATCTAAATCAATCTGCAGTAGCATCGAAGTTCGATTTGGATTCACGAAACTTGCGTCTGCAGCGCCTCGCATACCTGCCGTAGATCAAGTGACGTCAATTCGGAAAAGTGCTGAACAGTGCGACGACGGCGAAGGTTCGAAATAGAACACCCCAATATCACCTGGCTTTCATCTCTCCTCTCGACAAGCACATTGTAATCCGAGCGACATGACCGAAGGATTTAGATACTGTCAGTACGCCTCGACTTGCAAGATGCAAGATTGGACGCTGTAGAAGACGAGATTTCCCGGCTAGCTTCGGTGACCTTGGCGAATAGAGGAGATACAGAGAGAGTTGCGGGCGATGTTGCTGTCGATAATCCCGGTCAATCGTTCTCTGTACTTCAAGCTTCAAGCTTCAAGCTTCAAGTGTAATGTGCATGAGGCGTGCATGGGGTGTCGATGGTGTTCTGGCGTGGTTTTCCTGGTCTGTCATCTCAGGCGCCCCTTCGTCGATTCATCCGCAACCTGATCTTCTTGTCGAAGCCCTCAATCCCACCTTCTCGAAACCCTCAATTCCATCTTCTGACCAACTAGCCTCCTTTGATTTCAATGATATGCTCCGCCTATCCGTGTCCCAACCTCGCCATCGCCAGTCGCAAACACCTGTCTAACAAGCCAACGATCATGGTACAACAACTAGTACGCCCTCAAACTTGGCTAACTCCTTAGCTAGTGGATCTAACATATCCGCGTTCAAATGCGTCGTCATTTCATCAAAGAAACAGAACACAAATGAATGAGAACATCGTTTAACGAGGACAAGATACGCAAAAGAGTTTTTGATTTAGGGTTTCTTTGGAGGTGAAGGAGGTGGTGGTAGAATTGCGTTGTGGGTGGGTATGCAGCGGGAGAGAGGTGAGTGCGTATTTTGGATACGGGAGATGGCAGGAGGTCATTGATAGATTACATAGATTCTAGATCTGTAACAGAGAACCCGTTTTCAAGTCGTCAAGATGCTCACACCTGTCGTCTAGTATGCGGATGTCAAAGAACGACCATCCCACTGCCCAAGGGTACGTTCGGCCTTGAACGTTGAACCGGGAATCTGAGGCAAGGGTAGCAGAAGAGATTAGATATATGTACAAAGGAACGATAGGAAGACTTGATGCGCCTTGAATGGGATTTTATAACTTCGAAACCACACACAGTAGTTGACTGAGCATCGACGTGTACCATCTATGGAATACATTTAGGGTGATAAATCATTGGTAAATGAAATCAGAAACTCGAGAGCTCACCGGTCACCTGAACTGTTCCTGGGTTTCCACACTCTCTTGGACCATCTTTCCTACTAACGCTGCTTCGCCACCCGATGAAACCATTTAGTCTTGCTCACCAAAACGGACGTAGTCCAGATGGCAACCCCATATTCGGAACCTCGTGGATATTGCGCACCCACATTTAGGTCTTGTATTAGTAGCTTAGCTGGACAAGCGATATCTTCAAAGAGCTGTATCTTCAAAGAGCTGTAACATGGTGGATTGCACATCGTAAATTCGAACCAGAAATCCATAGGATCAAGCTATACCAACAAACTCACATTGTATCTCGATTTAAGAACGAGGAAGGATTGCCGGGTGTTCGTTCATGTGCCTGAACGAGCGGAATACATTTGTCGAGATGTTCACTCAGGCAGTCGAATTTTGAGTGGAATTTACTTCAGACAGACCAGAGACGATGAACTCCCATGCGCCTCTATCGATTCCATTAGCACAGATCTCACAGCTCTAAAAGATCGATAAAGCGTACACGTACATGCCAATTCCATCAGTAGCATCATGAAGCAGAAACAAGATCTTGGACCCACAAAACGTACTTCGCTTATAAACTTATGATCATCTCAGCGCCACGACTACTTCTACGAGCCTTTTGGAGTCTAATTCTCTCAAGATTATGACGTGTGTGCTTTTTCTCAGAAGTTGACTGTTCGACAGCTATTTTTTGCTGGCTCCTCGAACCACTAGGCTGTGATTATTTGTTGAAGACGACAGATGTGCATTAGTTTGCTAGAGGTGGATATTCTGGAATTCGAAAGTTTAATAAACCGTCTCGATAGATATTTCGGGTGCATGATGAAGTAGCCGTTTGTGCTCGTAGTTTGTGGAGAAACTCGTTCGAACGTTCGCCCTTCACAAAAGGAACAAACTCTAAAATCACATATCGCGGATTATTGGCATGTGAACCAGCGGCTCGGGGCGTTTGGCCGGTTCCGACATTTATCCTCCTTCTCCCACCGTCAAGTCTCAGGCTTGCGAGTCAGTATAAAGGCCGCAGCGCGTGCCCCTCCTAAGATCGACTTGGGTCTCTGAGAGCTGTCTGTGAAATGGTGAATACCACAATCTTTCTATCTTTCAAGTCATTTAACTTACAATCTAATAGGCTACTGCAAGTTTTAAGCTACTCGTGCTGGGGATCCCGGAGGCATTTTAGTTACCGCCGTTGAACTTGCTGGCCCAGGCCGCCCACCATCTATTCTGACCAATCATCAAGGTGTGTCAGTTTTATCGTGATTCCTTACTTCGATATGTGCTTCATCGGATCGATCGCAGGTACTTAAACACCCTCTTGATGCTTTGTGCATCCTGCTCTCTATTTGGAAAAGTCCCGCAACTTTACGTGCAAATCCCAACCGATTGAATGACTCTGGCCAATCCATCACTGGATGCAAGGCTGCTGCTTGAACGGCAAGGGGTCTTTGTAATACTCACGAACCCATTTGATTCTTAAATGGGTTCGAGAGTACTATGAATGCTCGCTGCCACTAAAGCAACAACGTGGCTTTTAAACGTTCCATTCCTTACACATCCTCCGCGGGGGGGTCTCCATGTACCCATGACACGAAATTATGGCCCACCATCGAAGCTCTCGGGGATCTCTGCAATGTTTCAAGAAACTGTGTTTGCAGACCATGGGGAGTGGCTCGTATTCATCTTTCATATTTCAACGTTCTGCCTTGATAACCTCAGTCATTTGTACCTATACCTGTAGTTATACTGAGTTACATCTGTATACAGTCTACTCAATCAAGTTGTCGTGAATTCCTTCTGTCAGGTCTCTTCCGGAAATGGAAACCATTGTACTGGCTATGCGTGTCCTTCAACCGAGCGCCGAGTGCTGAACAGCATCGAAGATGAGAGTGAGGAAGGACGCGTATGCTTTCGTTATTCAGTTTGCCACACAATGAGTCACGCAATGCCGAAGATATAACAGTTGCGCCACAGTCCACAAAAACACGGCAAGCTTCGAGCAGACACTGATTCCGGACTGCTCTGTTGGGGTTGCACCGAAGCTAGGACAATTTGTTCGATACTCTGTAAGTACATTCAATGCGGTTGAACCGAGCTGTGTCTTTTTGATAACTGAAGTTTTGTAAATGACAGAAGGGAGCCAACTTCCTCTTATACTATCTGGATGAGCCCAAATGACAGGATGTGGCGAGATCGAATCCAGCTTTGCCGTAAATGCTCTGTCATATCTCTCTGGTGCTATCTACACCCTTGCAGATGAGTCAATGATATAAGTACCAGGAAGCTATAAAAGCGGCGTCTCAGCTGCTAGTTCTACCTTCATTCTCACTCTTACCTCATTTCCTCGCTACTTATCCATCAGTGGCCCGTATCGACTCGGAAATGTCTATGGTTAGCAATCAAATTCAAGCTCGTTTGGCAAACCTTCTGGACTGCACAAACGAAGCATCCGCAGTAGAACAGTGTCTAGCTCAATTGTTAGGCTGTTCTCTGCACAAAGTCCAAACATACCTGACGCGTGAACAATCTTGCGATATCGTACATCTCTCAATGGCAATGACGGAATTAACAAGTACCAGAATCCGAGAAATAGGTAGAACCTTCTACCTTATTAAGTGGGTTCGTGAGTATTATGAAGAAGATTTCGTGCTTTTCCAGCAGCGCTCTCGAGTGCCAAATGCTGCCCTCCTTATGCAATCCTTTTGGAGGCTTTTTTATGATGAACGCCCTCTACGTCCAGTGGGATGTTTTACCTCTCAATCAGATCTCATGAAAAATACTTTGAAAGACCTCTATGACGACCTCAAGAAATTGCATTCAAAGATTTTTCGAGAAGAGGTGGATCCAGAGCTGCTCCGTCCTCCGTACGATGACCAGACTTGTGCACAACCAGGGACGCCACAGAAGTTGGGGAAGAAAAAGAAAAAACCACGTACGTTTGGCGATGTTTGCGTTCACCTAAATATATTCTCTAATAGAAAGAGTAGGCCGCAAATTAGTCTCCAGGAAAGAGAAAAATCCTGCGAGACGCGCCGGAGTGAAGACTATGGCCTCCCACTTGGACAAAGATTTTACTACAGGCTCAGAGGTTCATTCACCTTCTAGATCAGTCTTATTCCATTCCAACGATGTCTCCTTTGGGCCAGAAGTCAATTCTGCCTCCCACTGTTGGCCTCACTTTCTCTTCCCTGCGTCATCTCCCTTTGTCAAAGATTCTTTCTTCAACGCTCAGCCGTATAATGGTACAAGCTTACTCCCTGGGCCAAGCGTCTCGTATACGACCTGGTACACTCCTGATTCCGAAGTCGAACGCATCCCCTCATATTCCAATCGTGCCTACAGCAACCATTCACACCACAATGGGTATCAAAGCGTGTCCTCTCCTTTGGTTGCAGAAGGATCTTCGAGTCGCTGGAGCTCCCAATTTGTAGTACCTTATGAATTGCAGAACATAGTTTGGCCCAAGTTCCTAGAGCGGGATTTCGATATGGGTAGGGAGTTAGACAAGTTCTTGGAACAGAACAGAGATATTCTGGAAGATAGAGGATAGATGATGTAGCTGACACGTAAACAGTACCAAGCAGGCGACTTCACTAAAGCAGTTTGAGAGTAATCGTGATGGTCACATGCCCATCGCTTTAAAAATCAATTTCAATGTATGTTGATGACAATTCTTCCAGGCCTACGACTGTTGTGATGCGACGCTTTGACATCGGAATACGCAACTCCGGATCTGGCGTCGGTAATTATTGCACTCCGTACTTCCTTACTAAGTATTTACTAGCTACTTACTAATACTTACAGAGCCGGTAGATACCTTTTAGAGTACCCGTACTGTAGTATATAAGCCCAAGTAGTATAGAACAATATCTCTTATCTCTCGTTGTCTGAGCCTCACGGCTCTGAGTCCCCACTGCGCCGATCACCTACGACAGACTGCTCCCCGTCGCTCTCAGAGACTCCATATTAACTCTCATTCAGTTAGCGAGGGATCCACCGTGACTCTCCCTCAAGAAAGTGTTCACCTGGAAACGATGTCTGTGGCGTATTGTCTCTTATGATTGTACACTCATCCATCATGGATAAGTCTCTCTTCAAAATCAAACGCTGTCTATTGAAGTGCCAAAAAAGGCCAAGCCCTTTATACTTTTCAGACTATGTGCAATGCTGAACCTGTTTCTAGAGGAGAACCCCTTCATATTTGTGTGAAAAGCTAGAAAAGCTTCAGCAGTGATCAGCACATTGCCCCTTCAGTCTGGTTCGTTGATTTTACTGCTCTTGTGACTTGTTGTTCTATGCTTACACATGTGACATGGTATCATACCTTAAGACTGGAATCTGCCAACAATGTAGCCATCGTCAAACTCATGTCTAATAGCACAAGTGGTTTCGCCAGAAATGAAGAGAAATATGACACTAGGCTATCTATCGAGACTGTAGCCCGACTGGCCGTCCGGTGGTTAGCACTCAAACCCGACTTTTTCAACGCATCGGAGACTACATCTATGTAAAGATGTCCACGAGCCCGGGTCAAGTAGTACCCGGATCCGTTGCATTTTTTTGAAGTGATACCCGTGACCCGCTGTGATCCGTGGGAAACGGATACCCGGATCCGCGGGTACTGATACCTGCGAGTATTCCCACGGCTCCTACCTGGGGGTACTTGCGTGGCACTTGGACTCGTGGACATCTTTACATCTATGCTCTCCTGTGCTGTTTTTTTTAATCTCCCTTGAGCCCCAAGGATTGAGGCCATAAATGCATGTCACATTTCTCATCCTGAGCCAGTTTCAACAATACTTGGTACTCTTTAATGCTATCCATTGCTGAACTTAGTGGCAGACTGTTTTTTGTTCTTGAGGTTCAAACGTTCAATCTAGTATATCACATCAATCCTCAGCAGTTTACGCTTTGATATTTGAACTAATCACTTACCCCTAACCCCACAATCAAACTGAGTCCAATGACGATAATGGGTGGTATGAATACACTTTGGATTGCCTGTGAATAGGCCTGCACTACACCACCCAATGCGCCAGCTGGTAAAACATCATGAAAATGAGTGGCCCCAGTCCTCAGAATAAGACTTGGGTCAATTGATGGAGCATATCTCTTGACCTGTTTGACAATCTCATTTGAAAAGATTGTTTGTGAAACCGCCAGAGAGATAGCTCCTCCCAGAGAACTAGTCAGCATGATAAGACTGCCTGTGGGAGAACATGAGCATCAGCTCTCAATTGAATCAAGAGGCACCTACTTCCGATAGGAACCTACTCAGGGCTCAAAACAGCTTGGACTGCAACAAATGGAAGCTGAGCTGGACCACTTCCTACTCCTGATATAATCTCATAAACAAGCCATTGAGCAACCGAAGAAGTGGTATGAAGGCTAGATAGTAAGCCGCCGCCTACTATGAAAATGATGGAACCTATCCAGAGAAAAGGATGATAGTAGCCTGTATAGGTCACAAACCATCCAAAAGCAATAGAACTGATGACGCCTGAAAGCAGGAACGGTACAAATCGTGTGCCTGAACCAACCACTGACGTGTGTTTGACTGCTTGAAAGTAAAGAGGGAGGTAGTAGGTATACCTAGCAATAATAATATTTCAGTTGCTCTCATGAGAGAAAAGGGACTCACGTAAAAAAGGCCATACAATAGAAAATGTTATACAGAGTTGCGATAATAACAGTACGCTTTTTCAAAATTGATACTGGCATGGTTGCCTGTTTCCCTCTTTTTGTTTGAATAAAGGCAAAGATAGAAATCATCAGGACAAATCCAAGAAACAAACCCCAAACCCGGGAGTCTGACCATCTGTATACAGTGCCACCAAACTGTAGTGCCAGCAACAGGCATATCATAGCCCCAATAAAGAACAATGCCCCAAAAAAGTCCAAGCTGACCATTTTCTCTTTGAAGGTGAGACTGGAAGCTTTTTGGGGGATACTGAAAAAGATAGCAACAATCAGGAAAGTAATAGCTCCGATTGGGACATTGATCCAAAATGACCTAGGAGAAATTGACTTAAAAAGATATGAAGGTAGATTTTATGCCTCTTACCATCTCCAAGATATTTTCTCCGTAAAGGCACCACCCAGAAAAGGTCCGCAAATAGTGGCTGCGGAGTATACGCTCATGATACTGGAGATGTACACTGGTTGCTTTTCTAAAGCGACCAGATATACAATGATGTTGAAGCTCCCAGACATTATCGCTGAAGCCCCAATTCCAGCTACTGCTCTACCGATGATAAGCGCCAACGAGCTTGTAGAAGTCGCACAGATGATTGATCCAACTATCTTGGAAAGGTCAACAGCTTTCGTTATCCATAAAGTGGGAGAATCGAACCTTCGAAAATGAACACAGCTATCAAATACAGTCGTTTCAGGTTGAAAATTCAAAACAGTGTACAACTTTCCAAATGTTGGCTGGAGAGATGCTACAGCTAGGAGGTAAGCTGCGCCATACCAACCAACATCTTCAATGGAGTTAAACACTGTTGTAATAGTTGGGATAACCGTTGCTAGAGCGGTTTGAGGTTTTGAAAAAGTCGTAGAGGTAGGTTCAAGGATCTCACCAATGATAGTGTTGTCAAGACCAACCTAATAAAACAGTCAATAAATGAAAAAGAAGGACGATGCCGGAACTCACTGCAAACAGAGCTAAACATATTCCCAATATTATTACCGCTCGCCGGAAGGCCAATGGGTATTGAACGTCAGCCTCATCCTTGGTTGGATCAGGACTGATATGTTCCGTATTTGAGCCTGACAGGATAACGGTGCTTTGAGTGACTTTCAATTCAGCTAGTACAGGTTCAGTCATTTTCAACAAGCTGATTAAAGCAACAGCAAGAAAATGATGATTTGACCTCCGTATTATAGATGTGCAAATGATCATCGTTAAATACTTACCATACATTGAATTGCTCAGTTTTCTCAGCCTCGATCTTCTGTCTGCATAGTCCCAAGTGAGTTCCTCGGACACCGAATCGTTTGTGGAGATCGGATCTGCCACATGGTACAATATCACCTCATAAGCCAGCCTCCTAGGAAACTGGTACTCATGACTCGTTTACGGTTCCCGAGCAGGATCAGGTAGAAATCAAAAGTCTAGAGCTCAAACCAGTCTTCTATGTGTCATTACTGATATGTATAACGTATTTTCGGGCGTTGTTATTCTTAGTCTATTAGGTATCGTGGCTCTAATCAAAAAGCCTGTATTAGCCCGAAGCTCAATAAGAAGCCGCGAGCTCGTGTAAGGGAGAATGAACTCCAAAAAGTCTACTATAAACCTTGTACAAAACCGGAGGGTACGTAGTTAATACTATTACATCGGCGCTGGTTCGAACCAATAGACTCGGGGACAGTCAGGGCCAGCGTTGAACACAGCCGGGGAGCACTACCGCGAAAACCATTAAGCCAAACATATTACATTTATTATATTTGT
The DNA here is from genome assembly GCA_015501585.1 of Rhodocollybia butyracea. Taxonomy (NCBI): domain Eukaryota; kingdom Fungi; phylum Basidiomycota; class Agaricomycetes; order Agaricales; family Omphalotaceae; genus Rhodocollybia; species Rhodocollybia butyracea. The sequence goes on along the minus strand of JADNRY010000496.1, from coordinate 31,310 downwards.
TTTGAAACCATATCTTGCCCCTGTTCCGGCCTGTGCTAATACCGTAAGTGGCGGCATTCTTCTGGATGTTATCCACCACTTCTAGCATGGTATTAGCGATGGCACCGGAGACGTCAACTGGTACAAAAGAGTTCCTTCAACGTTCAACCCAATCTCAATTTCTTCCGCTATGACCACTGAAAGCCACCCAGATGACAGCAGCAACAGTTCGGTTGACCGCAAGGTCTTTTATGTAGTACAGGATGAATGGACAGGAAAGTTGCTGGGGATATGGGTAGCACCTGGGGAGGAAAGCAGAGTTATTTCTGAGTACGGAGGTGAGGCTGCTTGCTTACTTACAGTGCGCTGATCACGATCAATGTAAACAGCATACCCTCCTGTTCCAGTGGTGACTGATCGTGGTGGGTTTATCCAAGGCAGTGAATTTGCCGAGTGTGCAAATGCACTCAGGTAAGTACCTCTGCTGCCCAGGCTATATGATTAACTAACTTTCTATCGACTGTTTATCTAGAGCATCCCGACCTGCAAGCACAAAGCCCTCTGGAGGTTGACTCTCGTTGACCTACATGTATTTACCGATGTCATGTTTTGTACCTGTCAGAAGCTAGCATGGGCTTGAAGCTTCAATATTATGCAAATGACTGATATCCAGCTGTCTCGTACCAGCTTCTCTGACTTCGGTTTCAGCTATGAATATGCAGCCAGCAATCCCTATGCTTCTTCCGTACTTTTTTTCGTGTCTGATCGGCAGATGGGGCGCACTTCAATGGGTTCTGGACTGCATCCGCCGTTATTCAAGTTAATTCTCAAATCTTTAAAGACTGAAATGATACGTGCAATCTATAGGCATTGCCCATTATGCCTGCTTGCTCTGGGTGCTTGGGAGAGTTCACTGGTCTCAGCGATGGCGAGAATTGTTCAAAATGTCGCAAATTGATTAAAGGTGGCCTCACCAAGATCGAAATCGAAAATATACAGGTACTTTTTTTCATAATATTCCTTTGAGATTTCTGCACTGAGCTTCCCCTCTAAAAGTGTCAGCCAGCATGTCATCACTGCAGTGCTCATTCACCGTTTCTGGCAGGGAAGTACTGTGGAAAATGTTCCAGCCTTGGACTTGACGAGGAGAGCACACGTACAGGTGAGTATACTCCACTTCTGGTTGGATTTTCTGCTGACAAGTACTACAGTTAATCTCGCGGCCCATATCAACAATCGTGCAGTTGGATATAGCAAAACTGCGTCGGACCATCGCGTGAACCAGCCTCATTCTAAGCAAAACCAAAACCTTGCGAAAGCCGCGGCGGTAAACGATAAAAAGGCTCGCATTAAGTTGATGCATAAGGGTCAAGTTATACATGTGGAACTATCGATGATTCTTATTGACGCTAAAGGAAAACACTACAAGGTACAAGCCCCCAATAACCCATCAGCCCGACCGCCAAACTTACAGTAATTTGAACATAGTGCCTACTCGCCCCATTTCCTGACATGTATCCGGCCACAGATCCAATCGAGGCTGTATTGGTTGAGCTTGCTCGAAAGCTTGAAACGAACTTTCTTCAGTCTGCATACTCTCACCAGTTTCCTGATGCAACGTATGACTTTACATTGTAAGTTGCAAGCTGATATGAGCGATTTTATTGTGTCATTTATTACTTGCTAGTTCGAGCTGCATGCTTAATTCGATTCATGGAAAAAAATCGTACTCAATTGATAAAACGGGGCTTGCCTTCAAAGGAAATCTCGACTCACTTTTCAGTAAACTTGTCAATGGTGGCCATCTCTCAAAAGCTGACCAGGATGCACGAAAGCTCTGCTTGCAGCTTGTTGTCCCATTCACAGTTGTATGTTGTGTTTTGCCATTGTTCTCATTGTTTGTATGACCATCCTGACATGTTGATAGGATGATGAACATTCCTTCAAAGCTTCGAAGGCTACCTCCAATGTATCTAAAAAACGAAAGCACAAGTCGGATGCCATAGATGGTTAGTTTTTTTCTCGATTTTTGGGTCTGATTGTCATATATCTTTTTGCTCCACTTTTGAAGGTGACACTGACCAAAGCTCTCGACGAAGCTCAGCACCATTGTCATCTCGCCCGAGTATCAACTATACTAGTCTGTGGAACCGCACGTCACGCCCAAAAACCACAGTTATATACGAGAAATTTTCATTTCAGAAGACTGTGTGTCATATCTCTATCAACGGTGATACTCACTTTGAAGAATTGCCTGATATCCATGAGATCGAGGTTTCCAAAGGGTGGGCTCAGTTTGTGAAGGCTGGTGTTCCTAATGGTGGATACCTCTCGAAAGGTTTATATAAATATGGAATCTTGGTGCATTTTATCTCATTCTTAAACTTTCGAGCACTAGTCAACTCTTCCCTTATCATTTAGGCACGATTCAAAGGTGACCAAGTTGCTTTGTTCATGCACAAACCTGTTGGCTCCTCGAAAGACCTCAACTCCACCGCACTTCATGACGAGCTTGATCTCCTTGTTCAAGGAAATGGCTTTGCAAAAAGTTTCAAAAAAACGCGCAATGGCAGCGAATGCAGGACTTCCAGGTGATATTTTCTCCGTGATATGCTTGCACTGAATCTGATTGTTTATCAATGTAGAGCTCAAATATAATGCTGAAGGCGCCTTTGTAGGAACCGTCACAACATTTCTTCCTGGGCATGGCCTTCCAATTGATGATAAAACTGTTGAGCATGAAGCGGCTGACCGTAGTTTGCTTTTCGACACATTCCTGGTTGTACCCCTCTTACAGACAAAGGGTCTGTACGCTGAACGAAAATTTTCTGGTAACATGGATACTGGAGATAATAATGATTACATTGGCAAAGTAGTGGATGCTTTTGCACATCATGTCGTAGAAGAGACACACGGTCAATTCATGTTGGCTGATTTGCAAGGTATATCTCATAAATCACTGTTGTTTTGCGTTCCTTTCGTGTCCTCACCAATTTAAATTTTAGGTATTGTCGGACCTGATCGTTCGATCACACTATTCGATCCACAGGCCCATAGGTCAGTGATTTTTTTCAATGTTTCCAGTGTATTGCTGACCCTACCACAGTATCACAGGTGACACTGGAGAATGGGATCAAGGACTTGTCGCAATAGATAAGTTCTGCACGGAACATCATTGTAATGCGGTTTGTCGTCAGTTGCAGCTCGGCAAGTTGAAGGACAAAGTTGTTGGCGAGCTGAAGGACAAGGCTGTTGGCGAGCTGAAGGACAAAGATGTCACTCGTGAAACCCCTCATCGTGCTTGGGAGGACTAGTAGCGGCTCGAATGTTTTATCTTGATTTGCCGATCCCAAAATATATATAAAAAGTAGTAGTCTATTGAGTACACTACATGTGAGGCAACATAGCTTGAAATACGTCCCAAATATTGTTCATCGCAAGCTTCGGAAGGTCAAGACTATCATACACTTGTTGTGCCTTCGTTGCATACTCAACAGACACAAACCTGATCAAGTCCTCACCCCCCATATCTTCCATGAGCTGTGCAATCACATTGCGGTCAGCTGCCTGCAGCCCAAAATCACCTTCGTATTGCTGATAGAGAGCAAAAGCAATGTTTGGAGATGTTCCACTTGGGAGATATTTACCTCGATCCTTCCTTACACGATGATTGTTGAATCGGTCTTTCAAGCCATCAAGCTCAGCCTGTATCAACGTTGGCCAGAGCCATCGTACAAGGGAGCTATGTTTAGTTAGCTGCAGGTTTCAATCATATATATATTATAACCTTACTCGTGCTGTGGATCTGAAGCATTATAGATTCCGGATCCAGCGTCCCAAAATATCTTGACGTTCTCACCCCAGTCAAGACGCAACCGTAGCCATCCACGTTCGATGGTAATATTATGGATGCTTTGGAGAAACTTGTGGGGAGGAAGAATGTCAATAGGGAGATCAGATGCAAATTCTTCTCTACAAAGTAAGGGATGAGCACATGTTGTTTGACTGTGAGGCGACCTTGTTACCGGAGTGCGTTTGCAAAGCCGTAGACCGTAACAAGCTCTGAACCACAATCGGTTGTCATTTGAATGGGCATACCTGTTTGTATCATGATTAGATGTTACAGTGAATATGTATGATGATAAGACTCACCACCATACTCGTGAACAAGCTTGAGAAAGAGGTATCCAATGGTCTCCTTCAATCGGTTGTTGGGAACAACCCAAAGTCCAAGCCATTTGCCCGACCACACATCGCGTACACCCCAGATTGGGAATCCGATAGCCGTTAGTTTATCGTGTCCATCGCCGCTCCATTCGTGATGAGGTCCTAGACAAACAAGAACTGAACGCTTGATCTTCTTGGCAGTGGGATCGCGCGCTTTGAAACCATCTGAATCTTCCTCTCGCATTGTAGCTTCAATAAAATCTCTACATCGTAACCACTCAGTTGTAGAAAAGTCAAAAAGAACTGGATGTACGAACCGGGTCAAATGAACATTGTGCTTAAGTGCCAAAATTTCCTTGATTACCCGTGGACCCCGCTTACCATTCGGATCATTGGCCATTTCGTCGAGAACAAGCTGTCGTTTATCAAGGTCCTCCATGCTTCGAGTTGTAACGCCGCTACCTTGAATGCCCAAGTGTTTTTTGCGACGTGTCACAGATGCAGAGCTAGAAAATTATAAATCAAGCTTGTTAGATTATCGAGTAGGATATTAACACTTTTACTTACGCGAGAGTGATTCCGTGTTCGATTTTTAGAAGCTTTGAGATTGTTTCCTTGTTTGTAATGTTACGCCGGTGGTACTCAAGTAGAGCAGCATGGACCTTCTCGTCATTTTTAGGTGCTTTGAACAATGTAAGCCATCAGCTTCAGAGACCCAGTACCAAACACTTACGACAGTTTTTGTGTTGATTTTTGCCAAAACGATTGTTACTTGTGTTAACTGGAGCAACAGGCTCATTGGATTCCGAGTCTTGGTCTGACAAGCCACCCAAGCCATCCAGGAGCTGGGAAGTAATCTCGGACTCCAAATCAGTCATGGTGGGTCTGTCTTTGGACGACAGAGAAACAGGATAAGGTCCTTTTATACCAGGTCAATTAAGCTTCAAGCTATTACATGCTTACAGAACACGAGTCTTCTCCAGAATTCTCTTTTACATACTTGTTAAGCAAGCCCAACACTCCAAACCATTGCAAAAGCACGTTGTACATGATATCACAGTTGTATCACAGCAAGCACAGTAGTCTCGCCAAGTCGCCGAATCGGACGAGGATGCAAATTTTTGACATGTGTCCTTAAGCGCCTCGGCGCTCAAGTTTTATTATCTTATCTCTGATCTGTAGCGAAGCTGCTTCATTTCTGAGGCTGAGGCTTTCTCTTCATTTATCCACCTACAAAACATACTTCTAGACATATAATTACTTATTAGCCTAAGACATAGGCAACTAGCTTATCAAGGTAGAGGTGGTGGTGTAAACAATATCGTCACAGAGGAACGGGCATGGTTAAATTAAATCAATAATGACACATAGAAGACTGGTTTGAGCTCTAGACTTTTGATTTCTACCTGATCCTGCTCGGGAACCGTACTCGTTGCAGCCAAATTTCGAGGAAATTAATTACTCGTACATTTCGAATTAAACCAAACAAGGCATGCTCTGAGATGTGCCAGGCGTTCGTACAAGTTACTTGATTTAATTCGGTTAGTCGCAAGTACCACGTTGGTTATGCGTAAAGTGGACTACACGACTACTACCTGGCCAGTGGTTTTGATGATATGATGACCTCTTTTTAGGCAGTTGACATCAAGTGCCGACTTCTTTTGGCTGCCCCAGGCATGTAAAATTGTAAATGTATAGCAATTAAACCAAATCCAGACTAATGAAATTCTAACAGGTTTTCCAGGAAAGAATATATATAGCATTCAGAGCTTGGATTCTGGTCTCATGTTGCGGAGGCTTCTCTTATTAACGGTCTCCTTCCGTTTCGGTCATACCCCGCTTACACCTTGTTCATCGTACAAACTAGTACAATCCCCATCTCTACCCAGTATCCGTATTATCCGACCAAGGTAAAATTAGTCAAAATAATGTGTTCTGTACGGCAGGTATACAGTACGGCTGGCACCCATATTGTACGGTATACGGCACATCGGACCTTAGGGCCTGTTCGGCAACACGAATCTGGATTTTGTTTGGGATTTTGCCAGGATTTGCCACTATATAAAAAAGCCATCAAACATTTGTAAGGCCCTGTTCGGGAACCCGATTTGCAAATGAGTTTCAAAAGGGTCGGGTTGAAAAGTGTCAAAATCTGTCACAGCTAAGATATTTTGATGGCCATCATATTCCCAGGTTGCTTTGGCGCTCAAGGGCTTCTTTAGCGCCAGTAGACTAGAGACTACATTTCTAAGTGCGTTATCTTACATTTTGAGTGAAAGTTGTACTGATTAGGTGTAGCTAGATATCAGAATGTATTTTATAATGTGTGCCTAGCAATAAACCTTCAACAAAGTCATAAGATGCAATATTTTGAACATTATCGGCAAATGCCATAGGAAAATCGTCATGAGAAAATTTCTGCTTGTTTCAGGCTGTCACCATATGGGTCATCTGGTGTGACAAAATTAAACTAGCCCTGCAACTCATCTCACGCCAAATTAACTTCAACTCATTTGCAACTTGGGTTCCCGAACAGGGCCTAAGTATCAGTCAGATCGGCCGATTGAGCGCTCCGTGTAAACGCGCGTGCTGCCATACGTTTCTTCCATTGACCTCAACACCCCGCTCAATGCTCAGACATGCCCGCCGCTCTCAAATATAGTTTTTACTTTAGCTTTCATTTCCTTAGCCAATACAGAGAAATATAAGTGCTTTTCCAATCATACATAATTACAATAAATTTGATAGATGATGACCAAAGGGTGTTGATCACTGGGTGGCATTGTTGAGAGTGGTCGGTACGACTTGCGGGACGATGGACGGAATGACAGGTAATCATGTCAAGAGTTATGTCATTCTTGAAGTCATGGTGACCGGCCAGCTGATCCGAGCAGTTTATATTAAATGTTCAAAATCTCGCATTGGCATAATCTAACAAAATCCAGATTCGTGTTGCCGAACAGGCCCTTAGGCTGGCGATCCTAGCTAATATCCACTAAGCGAAAATCATCGGTTTAATTGTTTTTGAATCCACCAGCATACATGGCAACACAGTAGTCTGAAGGACTCCGGGGTGTCAAAGCGAGTAGAGGAGCAAAGGACTGGTACAGCGGCAATGTGTTCACGGAGCACGAACGTCAACTATAGCAAGATAATAGACTCGGAGATACCTCTGCCTGACCTCTGCAGGATCCCTTGAGATCTACTTGAGCAAAAGAAAGGCAGAGTAAATGGAAAGGCGTTCCAGTAAAATGCGGAAAAAAAAATTGGGTAAGCTACCTTGTTACCTATTGATGGGCATACTTAGTGCGATTCAGGGAGTCGGAAGACCATGTTCGGGAACTGTAGCATGGTTTAATTTCACGGGTGTAAAGAATGAGGAGATCATCCTTGTATGCTTTTTTAAAGTCTCTACTATGTGGTGAGGTGCCGGTGAGAATAGACCGGAGAGGTTGATGTTGGTGATATGGAGTTCAGTTGGGGATGGCTTTAGAGTTAGCGTTACCTTTGAGTTGATTCGGGAGATGAGCAGACATTCAACGTTGCAACATATACTTAGAGTTCTGGCCGCTGATGACACTGATACTACGCTGTGAGAGGAGTGATTAGCATTCCCCGAAACGAACCGCCAAGTCCAGGTACTCAAACCAGACATGCATGTACGACTTGCCCTCGAGATTCTTCCTTATGGAAAGCATGTCGGATCATGGTTTTTGACGTAGCCGAACTGATGGAGCCAAATCGCCGGGACATGGACCTCAGGCACTCATTACAATTATGTAAATCTAATACCATTTATTCATTGCTGCTGTTTTTGTCGCTCTAACAAGAAGATGATTATCAATACTGCATAACACATGCTCACTGCATATCAGGCATTACACGTCGATCCCAAAAGGTTTAAAGCTCGCCCCCTAGCGCCGTTCCAGGTTTTCAAGAGGAAATCATGACCAAAACCCTCTGTTACGTACTCAAATTACACAAGCATTCAATTGTAGATATACAGTACAGGTCCTTGGACTCATAGGATCCCTCCAAGACTGGACAAGCCCAGGCCATTTACCGCATCTAGGAAACGTTGCTTCCAATGGACATATCGGTACCAAACTTTGTCATAAGTCCTGCTCACGGGGGCTATAATTGCCAATCGCTGGGGGATAGTTCTGATCTCATCGAATCTGGACTTGTCCCATGATTCGGTCCCTGTCTGTCAAATTATGATATAAGAAACACCTTGCACGTTTCTCCGCTCCGTACTCGAAATATAATGGAGTTTCACAGCCTCACAGGTCCTACCCCATCCATTCCGGATAATCTCAGTGTTCCTCAATTTCTTCTACATCACAAGCATTCAATCCGTCCCAGCCGATCTCAGGGTACTCCTTGGTTTATTGACGGTGCTAGTGGTCGCAAGATACAGGAACAGGAGGTGAATTTCACAATTTCCCGTACATGCATCGTTTAATTGGTTTTGACAGGTCATTCTCCGCACTGCATGCCTTGCTAGTGGACTCCAATCGGCTTACCGGCTCGGTGAGTGTCTTCCACTATTGTGAGAGCCATGAGGTAAACCCCTTAATACCCAGAGGAAGACAGCGTTGGTACTAAGTCATAACAGTAATGGTTTGACATACTTCTAACCCAACCAAGTTCTTATTTTCAGTCCCAATCATATGGGTAACGCAATTGCTTCTATTTTATTGATAGTTACATATGGTGCAACTTATGTTAACAGATTACCCGATTTGCATTTGGGCGGTCCATCGATTGCTGGGAATTGTCTCGTAAGGCAGAGTCATCACTGGTTGCAATGTGCTCAATAATGTCAAGGCTTGCGAATCCAACATTTACCCAATCGGAGCTGGTCCATCAGCTTAGGCAAACTAGGCCTGCCCTAATCATTCTGAATGCTCAAACAGTTGATACTGTCAAGGCAGCAGCTCACGAGGTTGGCCTTTCGCTGAACCGACTTGTGGTTCTGGACAATACTGCCGCAGTTACAAATGTGGTGTCGATTGATGATTTGATTAGGATTGGCATGGCAAGGCCTATCTTTGAAGGAAGGTCGCTGTGTGCAGGAGAAGGAAAGCAGAAGTTGGCTTTCCTTAGCCCATCAAGTGGCACTACTGGTGTTCCTAAGGTACATCTGATTCTGGAATCTCTTGAAGTACATTTTTAACTGTCATAGTTGGTTGCTATATCCCATTATGCAGCGATTGCCAATTGCTTGCAGATAGCAGCTCATAACAAGGTTGGAAAAGATTATACATCATGGGAGAAACAACGATATCGACCCGGGGATGTTTGCATTGCGGTGCTGCCTTTTTACCGTACGTGGGACTAAGTATATTTGGATGAAATATATATTGGCTGATTATATTACAGATATGTATGGCCTTGACATTGTGGTTAGCACTTTATTGCTACTTTCCACAGTCGATACCTATTCTGTCGCAGTTAAACCTCATCATGTTTTGTGCAGTAGGTAACTGCTTCCATTCTTATTGATCGTTACTAATGGCATGCTAGATGACTCTTGTTATAGTGCCAAAGTTTCAACTTGAGCCTTTTCTTGAGAGTATTGACAGATATCAAGTAACACATTTGATGCTTGTTCCTCCCCAGGTCCTGCTACTTTGCAAAGTATATATCATTGTGCTGTTTCATACCTAGTTCATACCCTAATCCAACTTAATTTATTCACAGGAGCCAGGGGTAAAAAAATATGACCTCTCCAAGGTCCGAATGGTACTCTGTGCCGGCTCCTCTTTAACTGGTCAGTGATGTGAATCTGCTCTTCTCTTCTGCTTGTAAATCTTATTCTTTTCATTCTAGCCGAGCTAGCGGAGCAGCTGTATAAGCTACTGCCTATGGCACAAATCGGACAAGCCTATGGTAATTACTTCCACTAGAGTCAAGGCAGGATTATTGATAGTTTCCAGGCGCTACAGAGGCCACTGGAGTAGTATCCATTTGGCCAGTAGGTCAGCATCATGGTATTTCAGGTGGAGAGCTTATTCCAGGAATTGTTGCGCGGTTGATCAAGAAGGATGGGTCCTTAGCTGGTTATAATGAGCCTGGCGAACTGCATGTCAAAACACCTTCTGCTGCATTAGGATATTACGGAAATGTTAAGGCGTGCGTATCTTGATTCTGATATTGTGTTATAGTACCCTCACCTCTTGTTAGTACTGATGAAACCTTTGTGGATGGGTCTGCATTACAACAATTTTTAAATTACTTCAGAATCTGAAACATTGACAGATGGATTAATACAGGAGACCTTGTACAGCTCAATGAGACTCATGAAGTAATCTTTATTGAACGAGTGAAGGTGACTCAATTAATTTGTATGGGTTTTTTCAGCTAATCTCTGAATTTTGATAGGAAATCATGAAGGTACAGAGTCATGCAGTTATCGGATTTTTGATACCTGAAAGTTATAATGCTCAACAGGTCAGAGGTTTTCAGGTTTCACCTGCTGAGTTGGAGGGTTGCATCTTGGATCATCCTTGGATTGCTGATGCTGGCGTTGTGAGCATTCCAGATGATTACAGTGGTGAGGTGCCACTTGCATTTGTGGTTCCCGTGCCCAATATCATGAACAAAATCAACACTTTGCAACTGAAAGAATCTGTAATGAAGGTAGTCAATCATTAACGTTGTGGTCTTGGCACTAATCTAATTGGACACCAGCATGTTGCCACCCGGAAAGCACCTTTCAAGCATCTAGCTCGGGTGGAAATCATTGGGGATATTCCAAGAAACCCGAGTGGCAAGTTGCTGAGGAGAGTTCTTCGAGCCAGGCTCCCAATATATTCAAAGCTTTGATGGCTAGCATCACTAATATTTATTAAAAAAAATCTTATGACTTGTTTTTCTTAACCTTTGAATTTGTTTGCAGTTGCATGCAGCAGCATAATGTGTGTGATCGAAAATGATGCCGTGATCGAAAATGATGCCTAGAGTCTTAACCATTGAGCATTTCAATATTCAATCATATGAATATAAGGATGGATAAAAACTTACTTGTATGCTGGGCTCTTAAATTCTCCAGCCAGGTCGGTTCCAGTCACTTCGATATTGTTGCCGCTCGCAAGTTGGGACCAGTTACGCATGCGCTGGGATCGTCCTCGCACTATGCTGGGGGCTGATGGGTGCCGATGGGGTTGGTGCTAGTGGCTCCGGTGACTGTGCATCGGGTGGCTTCGTGGTAGATGTTCGCTTGACCGCAACTGAAAGGGAGTTAATATAACACAGAGCAATAATTAAAACAAGCCCACTCACGCGTTTGGAATCTATTTCCCGTGAACAAGATATTAAAACATCAGCTGCGTTTTTCATGAATTTCGATACATACCCAGCCCCACTAGACAAAAACCAATTAATCGGTGTTCGGGAGAGGAGAACCAGACACTTACACCACAAATGCAGCCACCTTCGGTAGGTAGTCATATGTTTTCATAGAGTGCTGAGAACCACAAGCGTGAGTATGTATACAATCTAGACACTGAGGAAAAGTTAACTTACTTGTAAGCTACTGAGAAGACAACAAGGTTTTCGGGAGTGACGTCGGCGATGTCGGACTAGAGAGGAGCATAATCGTCAGCGGAAAGCACATGGTAAGTCTAAAACGCCAACGTACCACACAAGCAATCACGAGCGCAGTTCCAGCTAAGAGAAGCGATTAGACATATAGAGCGGTTTCTGATATATACGCAAGCATGCGCTCACCTGGCATTGACTTGTGCATCGTAGGCGGTTGATCAGCTTCCCAAGATCCGAAAAAATCGTGTTACTCGCTATTAGGTGTGGTAATACACGTCGGAAGGAATGAAGACGGAAATTAAGTGGGTCGAAGGAAGAGAGGACATTATTGTTACGGACATAGTTCTGAAGAGCGAAAAAACACCGAGGTAAGCATATGAACAGAGAAAGCGTGTGGATTTAATCGTACATCCGGATAGGTTTGGCCGTCTGGCCAGTCAGATGCGAATTGCCCGCCGAAGGAAAGGGAAGTGTATCCTTGGTTGGCAGCGATCTCAACGGTGATTGAGGAAGCTGCAGGTCTGCTGGAGATGCATTCAGAACGGTAGTAGATCACGTTAAGCGACGCGAGACTAACAAAGAGAGGATATCTCCGTCAGCGGGAGGCGGTTGTTACACTAACAAGTACCGGAAGTGAGAAGATGGTGGTCGAACTTTACACCGTCCACGGCGAAACAGTGAGTAATGAACCCCAGTGAAAATCGGGGCATCCCAGGCCAAGCCAAATCAAGCGAAATCAGTAAGGCATTGAGCGAAAATGAGCCAAATTGGATAGAACCTTTCTTATCCATTCAAACTGAGCTCAGGTCCTTCGAGGTCACTCGATGATACCAATTTCGAAGCTGTTAGCTGGTTGAACAGAGCCAAAACAGCTCTTTTCAAGCCAAACTCTCTTGGCTGTCTCGATTCTCAAAATCTCAAAGAAGGTCAAGGTCTAACGAAAACTTATGTAAAAGTCATCGAAAGAAGCTCAGCCACTTTGACGCCACGTCACTCACCTCTTTCTTCCACTCCGCCACGTCGAATCGTTATTCTTCTGCCTAGCTCTCTTTCCTACCTCAAAGTGCTCTTTATATATTTCTTCAGGTGGTTAGAAAGAAGAGGGAATTGGAAAGGAACTGGTAAGTTTTATCAAATTATCATCTGATACGCTCTTTTAATGCTCTACCTCCAAGGCAAACAATGTTGCAAGTTGGCCCATCTTCTAACGCTCATCCAAACATCAATGAGGTGCGTCTCTTCTTGATCTTATTCCAAATCCAAATCCTCATATTTCTTAGATTCATAACACGTCATCGATAATCGATAATCCTTCACTCAGGATCAGCTAAGAAATGCGATGTGGACCAGGAAGTAGATAGATTGGGAAGGACCAGAGCGCGATTATATGATGTATGTCTCGGTAAGTTGCTGCATGTTGGGAGTCTGCTTCACGTACTAACTTCCATTGTAACCTCAATAGTACCTTCAAGTCACTCGGAGTCATAGGGAGGCACATTTCTTCAGAAGGCGTGTTCGAGCACTAGTGGTAGCGTTGAGTATCTATTATCGTACAGTAGCCCTGTATCGTAGCCAAGATATATGCACTTTTTAATTCTTTAATTGAAATATCTAAACGAGCAAAAACAAGCCAAAAGAGGCACCTAGATCAGTACTAGATGAGCCGCAGTCTGAGCCAAAGCGTTGGCAACTTTCTTGCTCGATTGGGCTCAATATCGGCCAAAATTAGTCCGGAATATCGAGCCAGGTTGAGCAAAACCAAGCAACATCGGGGAAATTGGCGGAGGTCGTTTCGCTCGATTTGGCTTGGCCTGGCATGCCCCGATTTTCACTGGGAATGAACAGCCGGTCCTGTTGAAGCTCGTGTAACGGAGTGACACGATTATCAGAGTTCAGGTTGTTTCCATCGGCACCCTTGAGAGAACAATAAGGAAAAGAAAACGCGAAAAGATAATTCGAAAGACACACATTTTGACTCATTCCCTAGTGAAGACAGCCAATGTGCGTTGGCACTAGCGTAAACCAACGGCTGCACCCAAGATAATAGAACGTGTAATGAAGCGACTGAAGTAGTGGCTAGCCGTTAGTTATAATAAAGAGTTATTGAGTCTGGACCGCCTTCGATTAGTTATCGATGATAAAAAGACTTGAGAAACACGAAGGAGAGACTTGACGCGACTGGGCTTGACTGGCTTGACTGCATCCGCTGTCTCACGTTCTATAGCGGACTCCCGGTGACCGATCACGGAAGTCTGACCTAGGTCAGTGGTTTAAGCGCCGTAATTCAATCTCCGCTAGGCGCGTGCCGAGAGTCGTTTGGCTGGGAGGTCATCGTTTCTGCGTTTGCTCCCGCCTTTTGTCAGCGACGCTGGTCACCGCATGTTTCGCAGAGCGGGTCAGCGGTTTTCGGTGGCTGTGCACCGCGTATTGAGTGATTTTTCGTTACGGTGACTCGTGTCAGAGAGGACTCGTTAGAGTCAACTGGCGGTCACATGCCTGGCCGTGAACGCGTCGCGCTGCTGGCACAATGCACGCGCGTGTTATTTCTGTTGAATCAGGGTCGTCAGCGATGGGCATTTCCGAGTATATAAAAGGTGCCCGTTTTTACTTAAATCCCTTTCTCTCTCGCCTCATCTTCTCTTCATTCTTTCATGGCTGGATTTTAAGTCTTGACACAGTGCCAGCCACCGTTGAATGTATTCGCCGCTGGGCCGCCTCAGTCAGAGTCTCTCTCCTCGTCGTTTATGTCCTGCAACAACACTTACTCCTGACACTTAAACAAAACAACCTGCCACCCGTTTATCCACCTCCATTTATAACCACGATGCAGCCTTGGAAAGCAGCCGTAGGTCACGCGCTTGCTTCAAACGGAATGGCACCTTGGCGCAAACGGCGATCCTTAGGTGCGTGATGAGTTACCGTATGCCGATCCTTGGTTTTACCATCCCTCTGTAGGACCCCTTCTCTTCCACAAGCCCTTTCCTTTCCTCTTGACCTTCCTTGTATTCTGCGCTTTCGCCTTTTGCGTCCCTTCATGATCGGGAATACGGCCACTTTCTTTGTCTGGCGTGCACGGCAGAGGGAGATGAGGCAAGTACATGCTGTTTTCCCTTGCTGTGTTACCCCGTTCTCCTCCTCTGCTGTTCTTGATCTGGGATCCAAGACTTGAGCACGCAACGTGGAGATTCTACCGTTAACAATGGGAATTGAAGAAGCCGGTCCTCGTGGCCTGTATCTCGCTCCCTTACTCAGTCTCAAGTCTGTGTCAAAATCGCTCAGGCCTTGCCTTCCGCTGGGCCCTCTTTTTTTAAAACCAGTCTTTGTGACCCATACATCGCTCTGTTACCGCACTCACTCTCAAGGCCGCCTAGAAATCACTCAGCCCTTGCTCTTTCTCACCTCAAGCTGGTACTACACAACTATCACAAACACCCCGTCTGGGTTTTGCCTTCGTTCCGCGGTATTCATACCTTGCTGCTTCTAGACATTTACATAGTAGCTCTTTCTTCACATTTATGATTTTGCCTATTCATGCACGTACTTTATTTTTTTGTAAGTTTGTTTTTTTCGTACTGTAGCCAGATCATAATGTACACGTTTTAAACAGGATGGGTCATTTATTCATTGAATAAGCAGGTCTTTTACCTTCAGTTCATGAGTCTGTATCGCACTGGGAAGGACGGAGTCTACAATGATTGCAGGCACCCAAAGCTGAACGTTGCGTCCTGGGATGAAAGTGTTGTATTTCGCCGATCGGATATGATACAACTCCGGTTGTACTTACTAATCATTATTCATCCGGTTAGTGATACCTCGTATGTACCGGAATCCCTTAGTAATATCTACTACTGTACACAGTATATAAGGCCTTCTCTGAAGCCAGTATCTATAGTATCCAATCTTATATCTTTCTGTCTCTCGAGCCTCACAGCTCCTTCAGTCCCTGCGCCGGATATTTACAACAGGTTATGGGCCCCGGCCGTAACTGAATTTGATTATCGTCATCACTTCGCTCTTTGATCGTCCTCTGCCGGATCACCCGGATTAGACTCGAACCAGTCCCTGCTGCTTAGTCGTGAGTTGATATCACTTCCTCGGCAGAGGGACTGGAACTTTATCCGGCCGTTTCAGCGGGTCGGATTTAAATCACGTGCTTCTTCAGACTTCGTCGCGATTTCGTTTTCCTCTCGCCACACTTGCTCCTTAAACTCCTTGTATTGTCATCAAAACTAGATAGAAAATTTCGCCTTATCGCCCTGAATAACAAGATATGATTTATTTTTGCAAATTTGCGTTGGTTCGGTCATTAGAACGTGTCGATCACATCCGAGACCTGGCCTCTACTTCGACATTATGGTCTCGAAATATCCTCAGGTACTCGACGAAGAACGTCTTGAGAGTGCTAAAGCCCTTCTTTGTGAGGTCTTTGGTGTTCCGGGGCTGAGAGCACACCAGGAGCTTGCTGGAAAGAACATTTTGCGCGGCAAAACCACTGTATACGACATACCCACTGGTGGAGGCAAGACTCTTGGCTTCTGGTACCCATTATTCTACTACTGGGACTCCAAAGAAGCCATTCTCACATCTCAGAGGGTTGCTTTGGTAGTCAGCCCGCTCAATGCCCTTATGAACTCTCAGGCAAAGGCTTTGGAGGAAAGGGGTATTCCAGCACTTGCTGTGAACAATGAGGGAGGTAGTCTCAATGATATCTTCGAGGTGTGTGTCTATCGGTTTCTTCTCAGACTTATAACTAATAATTGTGGTATTAGAAACAACCAGATTCAGAGGACCGAATCAAGCATCGTGTCATCTTCGTCTCCCCAGAAATGGCACTATCAACCCCTTTCCATGAAAAAGTCCTCAAGAACAAGGTGTTTCGTACAAATTGCCTGGAGCTTGTCATTGATGAGGCTCACTGCGCCAGTGAATGGGGCGAAGATTTTCGACCTGAATATGCAGAACTTGGGAAACTTCTCTCGCGACTACCAAGCGGTGTTCCCGTTCTTCTTGCATCTGCAACAATGCCTGAAGATGTAATCTCTGACGTTATATTCAAGGTAGGAGTCTCGTCAGGCTGTGAACGGGTAGCCGTATCAAACGCAAAGCACAATGTCGCACTTTCTGTGCGCATTCTCCAGCATCTCACCTCTACTTACGCCGACCTTTACTCTTTATTTCCGGCTGAAGGTGGTGAATTTCTGCAGACATTGATATATGTCAATAGTCGGATGGAGGCCGAGGAGATACAGGACTTTTTTCGCCGACACTGTCCATCGCACATACCACCAGAATCATTCGAATTCTACCATCGTAACCTTACCGCTAAACAAAAACAAGACATTCAAGATGGTCTCCGATCTGGGCGTCTCCGTTGCGTGATAGCAACCGATGCCCTCGGTATGGTATGTGTTTTGAAAGATGTATTGCCTTGGAATCTCACAAGTGCATAGGGTATGGACTTCCCATGTATACAGCGTGTCATTCTGTGGCACGAACCATTATCATTCCTCTCGCTTATTCAGAAAATTGGCCGTGCTGTCCGACAACTTCATGAATATGGAGAAGCAATCATATTTGTTACCAAAGCAGCGTATAGGAAACATCTCATCGCACTGGAGGCTGGCCGAGATGGAGGCGAAACTGAAGGTGAAGGTGACAACATCTTAGTTGGAGCTGAGGGAGAGCCTGTGGATCGCATTGCCGCCATTGACACAGAGGAATCTGATGAAGACGATACACCGACACAGCCAATCCAACGCGGTCAGAGAAAAAAGGCTCAGTCCGCCCTTGAAGCACGCGACCAAAAGTTTCTTTCGCAGTTTATCGCAACCTCAGACTGTCGCCGTGCTCCCTGGGATGACTTCTTCAACAACACGAGTAAATGTAAGTCATAAGAACAAATATTTAAAAACATCTGCTTATTTGTTCATAGTACCGTTTTTTGTCTGTCCTGTTGGGGCTTGTTGTTGTGATAACTGTGAACCAGATAAGTTTCTGGTCCACACCATTAAAGTCACTTACCCTTATCCTACCCGTGCGCCTCGCTCAACCAAGCCATCTGAAGAGCTCTCAGCTGCCGTCACTGTAGCGTTGCGGAACTGGAGGAACTGGAGGTCAAATTTGATGAAATTTAAATATTACCTTGTCGACCAAAGAGTCTGTCAAGAGATCTCCATCGGTAAAAAAAAGTCCCATCTTCTTGAGATCATTGTCAGTCACCTTGAGTTTGTGCAAGATAGTCATATAGACTTTGATTGTACCGTCAATACTCGATTCATCCTCATGCATAGCAGGAACAGGATATTGCTCAGTAACATGTAGTGCAATTTGGTCAACTGTCGGACAAGGGGGAAATTGAGGTTTCAAATGTGCGAGTTCAGGTTTATGTTCTAACACAATTTGTGTCATCTGCCACAAGAGGCAAGTTTTGAGTGTCTGAATATCACTGTGGGAAGGGAGAAGAAGTTTTGAATGGTCATCAATAACCTGTTTGGTAGATGTGCGTGGGGGTTTCATCTCCAATGGAAGCATTCCGTGAACTGCCGGTGAATTGGTGAAGGGATTGTACTGAACGATGGCTGTCCCGGTAGTGCCGCTATCGAAGTGGTCCTTTGAGTCAAAATGTTGAGAATCAACTCGAAAGGCAAAGTTCAAGTTGTCCCAAGCAAGTGAGCACAAAAATCTCTTGATAACACCTTGGACAATTTCGAGGTTTTCTTGGGACAGTTGTTTGACATGGTCGTTAACAGTTGAAGGAGAAACGGATAGTCCGGCGGCAGCCAGTACACTAATCTCCCGTTTACTGGCACCAGATCCGAGGAGAAATAAACCCATGATGGTTTGGAAGTTATTTGCCCTCTGAGAACGTACCAGACTGAGCATGGTACATATAGCAGTGAATACCTGTATATTCCAGTGTTTATTATATGAAGTTGAGGGGAAAAAGTTCAATTCACATACCAATTCTTTGCTCCTTCTAGAGCTTCCTGGACCTTCGCGTGTGGAGACGCTGGTAAGAATTCCCCAAAGAGTTGGAGCTGCTGCATGCAGATCCTTTTCTAATTCCTGCATTGAGAAGCTTTTCAGGAGCTCGTTCATTGTCATGGTAGATGGACGTGAGAGTAGCTTCTGAATTGCTTCTCCTTCTTTACGAAGCTTTTCTGTGAAGAGAGAGCTTTGAAGGAAATCATCAAATGCATCAGCAGAGCGGTCAAATATCTGTGATGCAAAATTGCTGCCATGGTCCCTGCACCAGCGCGAAATGTTGGCCTTCATCTGCACATTATTTCCCCTCCCAAACAGTGACTCCGCAAATTCCTTCATATTTCCGAACCCGAATCCACCATCTTCTTTTGGTTTGGTGATAAGAGAGAATGCATGTTGAGCATCATCAGCCTTCAAGCGTTGCTGCTGCCTGGCTAATAGCCCGCTCTCATCAAGCTCTGAACGTTCCCATTCTCGCTCCAATAACATTGCAGAGGAAGACGCAACAGCTTCTCTCATATGCTCTCTGGCGGTCCAATCAATCGGAGGCATGTAGAAATCGGATTCAACTAGAGCCTGGGGTTGTGGTGGGAACGTCGGATTCTAGGGCGGCCTCGTAGGTGTCTGGGTGTCTCCTGCAAACTTGACATAGGGGTTTTGGCCTGAGGGCTATGTTGGGGAATGGGAGTGACACGAAGAGGAGTAGAGAGTGGTTCAATAGTCAAGGGAAGCATGGGCTCATCATCATCGAATCTGGGTGAAGCTGGTGCGCTACTGTTCGGAATTTCGAGAGGAAGTTCGTCCTCTGAATCATGGACCTCTGGATCTGCAGTAGGAGGGGAAGAAGCTACAGGAGATGGGTCTGGAGATGGTTGCTTGCGCTTAAGTTTCTTGGAGACTGACCCAGAGGGCTTAAAATTGGTGTCAGAGAGGCGTCGCTTTCGTCGTGGTGGAGGCATGGAAGTAACAAATATGAGACACTCACGCTGGTACAGCACCTTGAAAGATCATTGAATATCTCAAGAACAAGGCTGAATTAAAAATAATAAAAACAGACTCGTTGTTCGTACAGTGAATGCGTAGGCCATACAATTCTTTAAAGTACAAAAAGTTTATTTTAAGGAGCCACCGTTTTTCAAGAATTCGTCGAAGTCGAAAGAAGCACGTGACTTATATCCGACCGGCTCAATTTCCCGGATAAAAAACCAGTCGCTTCGCTGACATCTTTGATCGAGCTTCATCAAAGTGCAGAAAAGTGCTGGCTCGAGTCTACTACAGTACTAAGGCGTCGAGTAGTGCGAGCTCGTGATCGGCCTTTTGTGCTCACCACAAAACCAAACACCTGTCGGCAAATATTTCCTCTTATGATCGTGGATGTATCCTCGGCAATTATTGGGGCTTTCCAAGACCTTTTTTATGCTCTGAATGACCCTCGTTCCCAGCCTTCGTCTATTCGTCCACTAGAACTCATCTACTCGGTTCAGCAGGCCGTATAAATTGGCTATGCAGTTCTCGCGGACTACAACACTCGGAAGCTGCCTCAGCTACTACAGCGCAGTCGCTTTCCAAGGTTGAACGTTGAATGTTTTGAACATTCATCCGCAAGACTGAAAGACGTGAAGAAGATGTCATGTAAGCTCATGCTCACTGAGTCTCCACGTCCGCGTATAGTCATGAGGAAGGCAGGGTTGAAGACGAGATCAAAGATGCTCGGATGAAAGATGACACCAGTACATATATCAACGCAAGGGTATGTTTATTTCCTGCTACTACTAGACGTGTAATCACTGATGTTCGTGCTACACATTAACTAGAACTCTTTAATCTACTTCACGCATCACGCAGCCAAAAACAACATCTATGTTTTCTTCCCGAGGTCCTTGCCATTCACAACATCTGGAAACCTGTTTACCGGCCCACGTCATCTCTCTACCCCACCCGAGCCCGTTCCCCCCATCTCTGAAAACCCGCAACGATTCTCCCTACATACAATATACCCCTCATTAACGAACGCTCTGCAATCGTAGCCGCCGCACCCAATCTTTGTAATCTACTCGCATAATGCTCACCTCGCTCCAGGGCGCGATCACTCCTCCACCGACGACCTGGACAAGTACATCCAGGCGACGTGCCCCTCTAAATCGAAATATCGCGTACTAAAGGCATGGGTGGTCCACCCTTGATGCAAAACCAACGACCACAAAGAAGACTGCGTTTTTGTTCCTCGGAGTTCGCCAGGAGATACGATTGTGGCGAAAGTGTGTGAGCAGGTAAGGGTTTGGATTTGAAATGTAGAGCGTTTTAGCGTTAGCGAGTGTGTGTTTGTCAGGATCTTTTGTGAGTAGGGAGCGTCAAGGGATTTTCGCATATCTCACTTTTTCTTTTTTTGAACAGTGACGAATGATTAATGAAAGCTGGCTTTTCGCAGTAAATCCACAGACGACGGGGTGTATCTGATTACGTCGGATGCCATCTAGCTTACCGCGCTGTTATCTCAGACTCGGGCTTGTCCTCTAACGCGAAACTAGCTCGAGCCTCTCTCCCTAGGTTCCTTGCACGTCATCGCAAGGCTCACCACCACCGCCTCCCCCAAGCTATCCTGTTCTACGGGATCTACCCCCTCCGTCCTCCTAGCCCATACCTTCCCGTGTCCTTCTTCCCTTACCAATCCAAATGTCTCCATATCCCCATATCCCTCGTGGATTGCCCTCCACTCCCACGGATCTCCACCTTTTAAGGTCCTGAAAATCACCTTCGGAACGTCCTCCTCCGGGTCATCGCCCTAACCCTCCATGCATTGCAAAGCATCCGCCGCATCTCCCGTCGATGAGCTGCGGTAAGCTGATGTAACGGAGTTACGCTGATACTACAGGGGGGATTAAGCAGAGATGGAGCGGTCGTCGCAGAGATGCGTACTGCTATTTGGGAGGGGAGGAAGGTGCGGATGCTGGTATTTTTAAGTAAGAAGAGCAGCAGGAGAGGAGAAGGAGACCCTCCTCCTCGTTGTATAGCCACAGCTACAATTTCATCAAAGACATGTTGATACTGTTCTCCGGTCGAAGCAGAATGAACGCAAATGTACCATATTCATAGAAGGTTGTGCTGCATTTGTTAGAAAGTGGGCGTTGTTACGATGTCTATTTGCATGATACATGTGGCTGGGGCCCCAGTAATTCCAGAATGGGATCACGCCAGTGGCGCTACCGCTACTGCCATCTAGCGTCGTGTTCGTGTCGGTCTATGTGCGCCCGTGGAGGTCATAGTGGCTCTGCCTAGGGGAGACTAAGTTGAACATGCACAGGGACAAGATGAACTAGGTAATATCAGCGCTACTTGATTACCATTACTTCAGTGAATCTTAACAGACAATCAGAGATGTAGTATGGACCGCAAATCTTGAAGTGTATGAAAGAGTACTTGAATGTGAAAATCAGTAGAAAGTTCACAGGCATACATATAAATAAAAGAATAAATAAGAGACTGGCCCTCAGAAGCACTCTAATGGGTGATAACTGAGGGTCATACTTCAAAGCTACTGACACTAGATTCTTTAGCCAGAACGTTTTGTAATAAGATCAAAGAAGAAAGAACTGAATTCCTACTACTCATTCAAGCTGTTCTGGGCTTCCGAAACAAAATGCGAAGTCTTTGCCCTCCTTGGCGTTCCGAATCCCTCAACAAAATGGTTGGTGGTTTGTGCAACTGACTTCGTATATGGAGGACGACTCTACTGGTTAGCAAGGTTTGAATTACTCGGTGATGCGGAATGAAAAGGTTCTCGAGATCATGCTGGGCCAGAGGATGAGCTGAAGTGGCAAGCTCGAGGATGCAAGCACTCACTGGCAGAAGTACAATCGTGAGCAGATTTGCCACTAACAGCCCTGATGTTGATGGAATGGTAAGTATCATAATGGAAAGGGTACAGTTATAGATAGTCACCAAAAAGAAACAGGTAGTAAGTGATACCTGGAAATCAAAGACCAATCTTAGTCAAATTATGATTAAAATAAGTAATTAGTCCTTACCGTCTCTATACACTATGATGGTCAATGCTGACCAATTTCCTGAGCGGACTAGGTAGGCTGAGACTGAGAATAAAGTCACAACGAGAAAAACAACACACAATAAGGGAGGCCAGGGATCAGTATCAGTGTCAGGATCACTGGAAAGAAAGAATCCTCCATTAATACTGAACCCAACAAAGCCAGACATACATCCACTCACCTGCTTCGTAAACCATCAAGATCACCCAAACCAAGAAGAATGTTGATTCAGTGCCCAGCGTCACACATCCAATATGTGGGAGGGGAGAAGGGATATCTAGGAATGATGAATGAGCACTCATGGATTCATTAGTCAAAGGCGTAACCTACATGTCTGTGAATTGAGATAGAAATTTGTGATGTAAAAAGTGGGCACACAGCATCCCACAAAGAATATGGGGAGGCCAACAGTCAATCTGGTATCTTTTCCCCAAAGTGCCCAAGTGCGCATTGTTAAGATAACTGTAGTAGCTTCACATAAGTATCTAGTAGACCAAGGATATGGGAATCGATTCAACAAGTACCTTCTGACAGGGCTATCCCTATGATATACATCCCTATTCAGGCAACATCAGACAAAGGGCACATAAGAGGTAACCCCAACACCTACATCCAGCGATAGTATACAGGATATGACACGTCTTTGGCTCTATATGTTCCACAAAGTCCACTGTAAGTAACGTTCAGTATCAGATATTGTCAAGCAATCGACACATCACCCTTTCCTGCAAATAGAATGCCAATTGTGTCGACAAATGGCATGTATCGTTGGACGATGTAGAGCACATCAAAAGGTTGTAGCCTCTCAGTGGACCAGATGACATCCAGCTCCACCGGGAGCATCAGCATCCAGTCATACAGGAAAAGCACAACCCCTGACACTGTTTTGAGTGTTTTTATTTTTGAGTATGAGTATGAGGATAGTCAAGGAAGATACGCACCAAGAGAATACTAGGAGAAAAACACGAAGACGACATTCAGCAAACTCGAAAAGGAAAATAATAGTGTGAAGCACCGATATCAATCTCCTATCATCAAGAAATCTGGCTACTTCTTCTGACGTTAGAGAGACCGTCATGAAAGAGCCCTCAAGTGGTATTGCGGCCCAGGCAACACAAAAGGTGACCCAAACCTATTTATCAGGTTTGTGAAAAGTCCTGTTAAGATGCATCAACATCTGCAAAACTGGGTTTTGATGAAAGCATTCTATTCAGTTGCTATTCAGTCCAAAGATCTCAGAGCAAGGGTATCGCTGTAGAGCGCTCTGAGCTGCTCTGGGTTGCTTTGCAGCTTGACAGCTTTGGAGCGCTCCAGAGTGCTCCAGAGCAGCAAAGCTCGTCAGGTTTTGCAGATGAACGATGAGTCTGACCTGTGTTATGTAGCATATGATGTGGTCCAAAATGGTCCAAATTTTAGCTTAATCATATATTATACAGCCATTATGAAAGGAGGCATGTAAAGTACCTTGTACATAATTTTGTCTTGATGTACCTAGGTAATGAAGGTAAGAATTTTTAATTCAAGAGACACGTCACACCAACCTTACATTTCATACATTCCACCTTTCATCTTCCTAGTTGCAATAGAGATAAATCTTCACCCGCTCACTTCAAACTCCAGTCAGTAGAATGATGATGCTGTCAGGCTTGAGACCCATCAGTCACAGCGGTGATCAAGGACTTGATGTGATTTGAGTTGATGGCAGGGGCTCGTCGGCACCTTGTTCGCAATAGTGTAATTAGTGCCTAGTATGATGTTCATTGACAAAAGAGATGGGCAGCATAGTACGTCGTTCTATGTCTGCCAACGGTCACGGGAGTGATGTGACCATCTCTTTTCTGTTGCTCACTGCCACGTCGTTCGCGTTGTTCGGATTCAGCTCATTTTCAGCTCTCGAGGCTCAGAAAATCTTCGTGTTTTCACCCACCCACCTCATCCCTTGGTCAAAAGCTGAGTTTTTCGTCTTATTTTACATCTTTTCCTATGAAAACCCTCACAATGTTTGATCAGTGCTCATGTTCACCTCCTTTCATATTAACTTTTCCTTTTACCATTTTACTAACTTGGGATCTAGGTTTCCATCAAGTATCTGGCCGTCTTTCCCTTTTAAAAGGCAGGGATTTTGGCTTACCATCACTCAACTTGCACTGCCTTACATTTCGCTTTTGGGCCCACCCGACCATCGTCGCTCAGTAGGGCTTGGCAGCTTCAAGCCCAACACTTTGACAAGTATGGTATCGCATGATACACGCATAATACCTGACTGTATACCCATTGTAGTATGCTCTATCGGTACAAACATTACAATGGTAGGAGGGGATGAACTTGTTACAATAAAAGGAAAAGTTTCCTGATTTCCAAACCATTTGCTAACCATTTTCCTGAACTTATGGAGATATAGAACCATTACAGTGGCGGGTCATGCAAGTACCTCACTTCAAACCCTAAACACTTGGTGTTGACTTGGTGATCGCTCTACTAATTATACCCATTATAACTTATGTGGAGAATTGTTGATGTATAAGTTGAGCCCTGGACTCGGATATGGCGCGTCATGATGACTCTAGAATCGACAGTGGCTGTGGTCTTTGAATGATGACTGGGGTGCGTGAGATATACTCTGCCTTCAGGTGCAAGTAGATGATTGAGCTTGTAGTAATGTCCGAGAGGAAGAATAAGTAGTCCGCTCATTATATCGAGTCCTTCTCCTTTAAGCTCCACTGCCCACAGCATTGCACACAGAGAAAGATTCCAGTTTGGGCTAGTGTCTAGTGACATATACTATTCAAAAGTTCCGTTTTTTTAGCTGATTGTTTCGAAGATGGTACAGAACGGCTAGCCGCTAATCGGCTACCAAAGATGTTACCGGTACCGTGAAGGAAGTGATGCAAAGACGGTTAGATTTCGTTCAGCACTTGGACCATACCGTGTAATGAACTCCTCCTCCTCCTTCCGATGTGAGTCTGAGTCTGAGTCCATTACATCCATCCACGATGCACGCGTTTGAAGTGGTATACGGCGATATCGATTGTGATTGTAAAAGCGAACAAATCGAAGCTTAAACTATCTGGGTCCAGGTGAAAAAGCCGAGAGCACCGGCAAACCATTAGCTCTACACAAGGGGCACCATCTTGAACATGTCCGCAGACCTCAGGCTACCATCACTGGCACCGCGAAGGAAGCGTTAACACAACATTAGATAGATTTCCAAGTGAGTCCATACATGATGCGTGCTTGAAGCAGTAAGACAGCGACCCAATCTATGTACATCTAGGCGAAGAAGCCTAAGTGTGCATTGAAATTGAGAGCAAAGAACATATAATACAACGACATCGTATAGCCTCGTATTCATCCCCGGGTTGAAGTCTATCTTGAACGGCGGGATTGTGCCTGGGGAGCGTGGTGTGTAATGAGGGGATGTGGTCTGAGTTTGGGGGCTGGGGCTATGACCAGGACTGGACCCGGTATCGTATCGGTACCGGTATCAGTCGCAGCGTTATCTGACTCCGGATGAGGTGTGTAAACTCGGATTTCGAGAGGATTCGAGGCGTCGGGGGAACCAGACCAGGGCGGCAGATCTAGGAGATAGTGGAGGGAGGTATTCTGGAGGTGAGCGTTGGGTATGGGTATGGTCGAGTGTTTTATAGATGTGGTTCGGGAAAGCGGAAGCGTTGTGTGTTTGAGTACCGTCTGTTTTGGGTATCGGTACTGTGTTGGTTGAAAGTGACCGGTATTCGAGCATCTCAGTTCCATCTTACCAGTAATAAACCATTCCATGATTCCATCTGCCAGACTGGCAGAACATCGAAATGGTAACATGCGATTGGAGTCAGTGGGCAGATCATTGAATGTCTGCATAGGGGAGACAAGGCAGATTGGACTTAAAAAGATTGGATTCTGATTCTTGCAAGTACCGGGCTTCTTCGGGATAGAGAGAGCTGCGAGGAAAATGTCCAGATTGTAGTGGTGAGTTACATGTAGTATTCTGTGATGATGCTCGTTCTTAAGCTGATTGTGTTAGAATATACCAGATGAACTAGTCTCGCAGAATACGACAAATGAACGTAACTGAGAAAGTATGTGTCAGCTTTCCCATGCGACCCATGGGCGCTACAATTCGTCCACGCAAACGCAAACTCGCTGCTTTGGCGCTCAAAATCATTACTTTCGTTCCTCTCGTCGTTGTGGATGTACCCTCGCCAATTATTGACGCTCTCCGAGACCTTTTCATGCACTGAATGACCCCCGCTCCCGGCCTACGTCTATTCGTCCACTAGAGCACATGAAGAAGATGTCATGCAAGCTCAAGTCTCGTCTGCGTATAGTCATGAGGAAGGCAGGGTTAAACGTTAAACGTTATACGTTGAACGTTGAAGACGAGATCAAAGATGCTCAGATATCAACGCAAGGGTATATCTATTCTCTGCTACTACTAGACGTGCAATTGCTGAGCGCTGAGTACTGAGTAGGAAAAACAGCTGCCGCCAGTGTTCGTGCTACACACTAACCTGAACCATTCAATCCATTTCACGCATCACGTAGCCAAAAGCAACATCCAGAGGTCCTCGCCATTCACAACATCCGCGGCCGGAAACCTGTCTACCGGCCCACGTCATCTCGCTACCCCATGTTCCCTCTGAAACCCGCAATGATTCCCCTAACATACAATATACCCCTCATCAATTAAAGTTCTGCAAAGGTAGCCACACTTGCACTTAAGCTTAAGGCCTAAGGCCTAATCTCCGTACTCTACTCGCATAATGCTCACCTCGCTCCGGGGCGCGATCACTCCCCTCCACCGACGACCTGGGCAAGCACATCCAGGTGACGCGTTCTTTGAAATCGAAATGTCGCGTACTCAAGGATTGGATGGTCCTCCCTTCATGCACATGAGAAAAGGACTGTGGGTCTTTACTGCCTCGGAGCTCGCCGGGAGGTGCGATTGTAGTGAAAGTGCGTAATAGAGGGTCTTAGCGAGGTTTCGATTAGTGCGTCTGGGTTTGTCCGTATCCTTTATGAGTCGCCAAGCGCCTCAAGGGATTTTTGCATATCTGACTTCGTTTTTTTTTTTCAACTTAAATCCACAGACGACGGGGTGTATCTGAGTACAGCTTGGCGCGTTGTTATCTCAGACCATACTCATCGACATCCTCTAACGCAAAATTAGCTCTCCTCTCTCGCTCTAGGTTTCTCGTACGTCCTCGCAGGGCTCACTACCACCGTCTCCCCCCAAGCTATCCTGTTCTACGGTATCCTTCTCCGTCCTCCTAGCCTTCCATGCCTTCCTGTGTCCTTCCCTGACCGATCCAAATGTCTCCGTATCCCTCGTGGATGCGTTGTTCAACTCAATGTGATCTTGGTTCTCTCCTTTACCACCTCCACCTCCCACGGATCCCCATCTTTCAAGGTACCGCAAACCACCTACGAAATGTCCTCCATTTGGGTCGTCTCCCTATCCCTGCATCGCAAAGCATCTGCCGCATTTCCTGTCGATGAGCTGTGGCAAACTGATGCCGCCAACGGAGTGGGAAAAAATTCATCAAGGTATTCGACTCGTTAGGTATGTAAATACTTGTTATTTGATAAATATACTGGTGCTCTTGAATGTACGACTACTTATTCCGAGTGATAAAGCACTGCGCCTTTGTACACTGCTCCATCGCGCAGGAACTGAAGATGAGGAATACATTTTAGTGTTTTACGGAGATAAAAACCTTACGTGTCAATCAAACTCATCCTCGTTGTCACCAAATGGAAATAAGCGTCGGTTGGTTGACCTAGATTCTGGAAGGTAAACTTCAGAGTCCCTTATTTTTATCCTGCAACAGTGGTGCATTGGAGGGCTGTAGAATACATCAGTGCCAGTCTGCGCAGGCAACTCCTAAGGTTGTAAAACAACGCACCATAGCATCACACACAACTCTTATATCCTCCAATAACTTATCTGTCGAGTCATAAGCTGCATAAAAGCATTTTCGAAGTATCTCATTGAGCGCCCGGTATTCTTCGATGTCACCAAAGGTATCAAACTCCAAAGCCTGATGCTTTTTGAAAATGTCAACCGATTCCTTCAAGTCATGAACAACAAAGAAAGGCGAGTGCGGAAAGCGAAGTGCAATCAAACAGAACATGAGAGCTCCAAAAGCAAAGCGATCCGAGTGCGGATTTAAAAGCCAGTCCTCATTTGGATGTGGGCTGCCTGGGCCCTTCCAAAGGCGACCCTGTTTGTATCGTGGCATCTGTATCATATGAGAAGCTAGCACCTGGCAGTCTCGATACTCATAGGGAAGCTTCTGCTCTCCAGGAATATTGATTAAGCATGAGCCAGCAAAGTCGCATAAGACTATGCTGAGCTTTCCGTAAGAAGCACTTAGAGAGAGTAACATCGACCCAGACGACTCCCTTGAATGGATATAAGCCAATCCCTCGGCTATCTCGCGTACCCAGCGTAAGCGGAGTAGAAGTGGAGGAGGTGTGTCCCGATTTTGTAGTAGATGAGTGAAAAGATCTCCTGCGGATATCGATCAAAGAGCAGGCCGTGCTTGAGATCCCACCCATGGTAACGGGCAATTCGAGGATGGTTCTGTAGCCTCACAAAGATTCGATGCTCTTTGTCGTAGAACAGTTTAGTAAGGCGGATGACTTCGTCTGAGCTGCCTGGCGGAGCTGGGGGTGTCTCTTTTGCGAAAGGCTGAGATCTAGATCTGGACCATGGATGTGAATGTTCAAGCCTCCAATACATCACGTGTGTTTAATTAGCTCCTAATCAAGGTTCTGATGGCAAAGAACGAGTGTGTAAACATCATACAGTGAATGAGAAAACCAGTACAAAGTTCATAATATTAAGCGGCATACATATAACAACCCTCAGGAGCACTCCAATAGATAGCTGAGAGTCATACTTCGTAGCTACTGAGACTATTATATGTTTGATTCTTGGGTCAGATATGTAAGACCACTACTTATACTCGGTCCGGGGTTGAACAAAATGGTAGGACTCTTTGCCTTCTAGGTGCTCTGGATCTCTCAACAAGACAGATGGTGGTTTGCGCAACTGACTTCGTATATGGAGGACGACTCTGCTGGTCAGCAATGTTTGCATCACTCGCTGATGCATAATGAAAAGGTCCTGGAGATTATGCTGAACCAGAGGATGAAGTGACATGGCAAGCTTGAAGATGCAAACACTCACTGCAGTAGTAGACTAGAGACCAAATTTGCTGCTGACAGCCTGAAGTGGATGAATGTAAGTATCACAACGAAAGGGTAGAGTTGTAGTAGATATTCACCGGAAAAGAAATAAGTAGTAAGTGATACCTGGAAATCAAAAAAATCTCAGTAGAATAATAATAATCAAAATAGTAGTCAGCCCTTACCGTCTCTATATATTATGGTGTTTCAGCGCCGACCAATTTTCTTGAGCGGACTAAGTATATACGGGGCTGGGCTGAGAACAAAGCACAGTCAGGAGTGAGAAAAAACAACAAACAATAAGGAGGCCAGGATCAACATCAGTATCAGGATCACTGGAAAGAAAGAGTAAGTAGTCCAAACATGAACGACTGAGCCCAAAGAACATACATCAACTCACCTGCTTCGTAAATCATCAAAATCATCCAAACCCAGAAGAAATTTGATTTGGTAGCCAGTATCACACATTACTCCAATCTGTGGGAGGAGAGGAGGGATATCTAGGGAAGGAGTGATGAATGACAATTCAAGGATTCAATATTCACTAGTAGCCTGCATCATATGCGCGACGCACGACCTAGTAGTACCTACATGTGTCTGAATTCATGAATTGATGCCCAATGTAAAAAACAGGCACCCAACACATCACAAAGAAGGTCGTGAGGCCAACGGTTAATCTGATATCTTTTTCCCAAGTGCCCAGGTGCGCATCGTTAAGATAACTATCTCTCTGCATAAGTATCTTGTAAACCAAGGATATGTATCAATCCGGCATGTACCTTCTGTTAGGGCTATCCCTATAATATACATCCCTGTTCAGGATGAAACATATCATAAGAACGCGCATATAAGAAGTAGGCCTAGCACATACATGAACTGATCTTATACAGGATAAGACATGTATTTGGTTCTATACTAGGTTCCACAAAGTACACTGTAAGTAAGGTAGTGTCAGATATCATCAAGCAATCAACTCGTCATCCTTTCCTGCAAACTGAATGCCAATGGTGTCGATAAACGGCATGTATCGTTGGATGATGTAGAGTACAGTCATAGTCGTATCTTCTCGGTCCAGACGACATCCAACTCAACTGGAAGCATGAGAATCCAGTCATACAGGAAAAGCGCAGCGCATGATACTGTTTTGATTTTTGAGTATGTGTATGAGAATAGTTATGCAAGATACGCACCAAGAAGATACTAGGAAAGGAACACAAAGACAACGTTCAGCAAACTTTACGCAGAAAACAGTACCTTAGTGTGAAGTACCGTTATCAGAATCCTACCATCAAGGTATCTGACCACTTCTTCTGTGTTTGAAATGTAGTCATCGAAGGGCTCTGAAAAGTGATATCGCGATGGGGAGCTAGCAACCAACGCAAAAGGTGGGCCAAACCT
>JADNRY010000495.1:0-43629 GCA_015501585.1 Rhodocollybia butyracea | reverse complement strand
TCATTTTCGTAGCCGCACACGACTGTGGCGATATCATCATCGGATCCAACACCTTGCTATCCAAAGACGAATTGAAGAAGGCGGTGGATACGAAAAGCCAAAGAATTTTCTGGTGGTCTACATCATGCGACGGAGAATTTTGGCTTGAGGACGTCCCTTGGTCTGGTTATGCCGCCCAAAAGTCACACAAAAATCGGGAGTCCTTAGCAAGCCACTGGGGTGTTCGAGACTTGACTTCCCGCGCTAATGCCATTAGCGACAGCCTGACGCGGCCCTACAAAACAAACACAATGGACAACGAGCAAACAGACTCTTCACTGTCTTTTCCTCGCCTGACTGACGACATTCTCGAGAAGTTTCGGCTTGTTCCTTACAATCAACTTGTTCCAGACCCCCTGTCTACTTCCACTGCTCGATCAAGCCAGAAAGCCTCAGATACCATGCGTGAAATCATGCACGCGCATACGTTTGAATGGCCATTGGAAGTCGATAAGGATGAACTACTTGACCTGGCGACTCCCCTTCTGGATTATGTGCCAATTCCAACATCCTGTAACCTTCAAAGAATCCGACGCAACCTTCTAAAAGAGGATTCTAGTCCAGGGGATATACAGATCCTATGGAACATTTTCAAGCACCGTCAATTGTGTCAGCGAGCTATCGAAATGTTTTTAACATACGGCCCTTGGGGTCAAACGCGGGCACCAGACTGGAACGAGTTCAGGACTGGTAAAAAGCTCTCCAGGTATTTTATGGAAGACAACTGGGAATCTTCCAACCAGCTCTTCATCGCGTATGAATGGGAGTGTATGATAGACAATGGTTCGTCCTGGCCTTCTCTTGGCTTTCCGGAGGTCTGGGAACAGTTGGCTCTCTCATGGGATTTGGCTGGCAGGCCATCTTTCTCGTTCGAGGAATTTCAATCCGTAATCAACCAAGTGCACATTCTGAAGAGCAGTAGGATATGCACTCATGCCAGTTACCAAGTATTTTCCAACTGGTTGGATTTGCAGTCAGTCTTGGATTGTTGAAGCTAATACATAGCTACGCAACTCCGGAGCTTCAAGAGTATTATCATAGTGCGTGTCACATAGTTTTTCCACAAGTTTTCCAGTCTTCCTCTGTGCACTTTGGGTCTCACTGTACAACATCTGTAACACTAATCTCAAAGCTCTTGACTATCTCTCGCTTCAGCGCCAATTTAGCGCTCAAGAAACATTACCTCTACCGACATTAGGCGCTTGATTTTATCGCAGCGACAACGGTCTTACACCGCATTAGATAGTATATATTGTTGAAGCACCTGATAAACTCTAGAACTCATAGACTCTAGAATGAACAAGAATGCAGCGCAACATACCGGCTGCTTCCCATGAGGAACCACTTTCAGCTGGCGGATGCCGCTGACTGGGCCGAGTAATCCATATATCCATACCGGGCGGATACCTGGTTGTATCGTATTTAATAATATTATAATTGAACAGACATGTCCCTCATCAATATGCCCCTAATCATCTGTATTTTCGTTTGCTTCACCACTTCCGCCCTCCCATACAACGAAGTTTGGAAAAGTAATCAGAGAGCTGTACTTATTCCTTCAACTCGAACATTCCACCCGCTTTGCGGGAATCCAGGTGCTAAACCCTCACTTCCGTCCCATCCCTGAGCCATCATTGCAGTGGTGTACAGCAATGCACCTGCAGCAGGAAAATAAGGCCTGCGTAGAGTATGTTAACAAAAGACGATAGATTCGCGCGATAGGCAAGACTTACGTTGGCACCCTCACGCCTCCAATGGGCATCCCGACATCATCGAATTGAAAGAGCGGGTCAAGCAGCCACTCGATTGCCTTTTCTGTATCATTATTGCGTGCAGCCGACATCGCCAGCATCGGAAAGTCCCATCTGATACAGGTGAAGAAGCAGGGTCAATAATCTACTTGCATTCACCTGACTGAGAACACTCACCCCCAGCAGTTACTAAAATTCCACGACCCCCATACCTTCTCCGCCGTCAACTTGGCGATGGTGGTATTCAGCCCCGGTGTCACTGGCAGCCACCCATGAAGACCAACAAGCGAAGGATGATCATTAATATAAGCCGGATCCGTCCAAAAGTTCTCCTCGATCCCTTCGTAAACAGCGTATGTCCCATTTTCGATCGGTAGTGCGGCAAGGTTGTCTTTCACGATCGTCCAGTCCTTGGGTACTTCCTCTCCCAATTTCTCCATCCAGGTCTCCGCCAGGCCAAGACCAAATCGCCAATATGCCAACTCGAAAGCAGGGTTGATCGTAGCGTTCGGAGTTGTGTCCTCCGCTACGATCTCCATCGGGGGCCCCAAATCAAACACCTCAGTAGAATCATTATGCCACGCAAAGACGGACATGAAATTCGCCGTTTCGCGAACGACCTCAGCCCATTTTTCTAGCGTGTCCCGTGTAGGGAAGGCTCGATACTCGTATTCGGCGAATACCAGGGGATGGGGTTGTTCCCAGATGAGGAGGTTGTTGATTTCGCCTGGGGAGGAATGGCCGTCTGGAGAAGTCATCTTGGGCCAGCGAGCGCCAGAGGGGTATCCTTGTGTGTCTTGTGCTCGGACGATGGAGCTTGCGAGGAAGCTGTCGTAGATGCCTGTTGAACGGCGGAGGATATCCCAGTTGTTCCATAACGCCCAGTGTGCGCTATGCCAGAAGTATTCTTCCATGTGGAATTTCCTATGGGGGATTATTGAGCGTGAAAGTATGGCTGGACGGAATAGATTACTTACCCATACTGTAGACACCAGAAGCACCGCGAAGATATAAGTAGGATAACTTGGTAACTACAGAATACTCACCCAACCGTTGTTCACTAGTCCCGACTAGTAAACAATCAGCGAAGTTATGGAAACAGAGCAAACTTAGTACTTACTTCTTGCGGCGGATTGTCTCCCGCCTCATTGACTCTCATCAAATATCTCGACAATATAATCCTCCTCTGCAATTCATCAGCCCTCGAATCTGTCGACCCAGTCAACAGATCGATGAAACCATCTTCAGTCCAATACTCCTCCCAAGCGTCTACCGAAGACTGCATTATTTCTGAAGAGTCAACGATCTCTGTCTGCAGAGCATCGGTATATGAAACGACTAGAGAAAGGCTAGTGGTGCTAGTTTGAGGTAAAATGGTATATCGATGAGCGATAGGTTGATCGCGGGTAATGTTGATTTTCGTACTACTGCCAACTGAGGTGTAGAACGTCGCGTTGACCATTTGGTGCACAATCTGTGCCTGGATCCCACCACGATCGCTATCACCCAGCAAAGTCGTAGTGTGATTGGGCCAGAGAGCTGAACTGAAGTTCCCGACGAAAGGATCGCTGAACTTTTGCGATCCATCTGCCCAAGGAAAGTCGAGGAAAACTCCGAGACGAGTGGTGCCATTGTTTCTCTCGGGGGAAAGGAGAACGGAGTCAATGGTTATGGATATGGCAGAGGTGTTTTGGGCGCAAGTAGTTGTGATGTTAACAGGTATACCGTCGTAGCTGAATGAACTAGACATGACACCAGTCCATAGATCCAATACCTGGAACTTTTCGTTCAAATCACTCTCAGTGACATTCCGTATCGTGCCGCTCGAGGCGTCTCGGAAAACCAAACCAACACTTCCCAAATTGACGCGGTTCGGATTCGAAATCAACCACTGCTGGACTTCTGCATCACCATCATAGTTGTACGGAATTAGTCGACCATGAGTTTCCAAGGACACCCCTTATACTTGAGAATGTCCTCGAATGTACGATCAGGTGGGAGCGAGTCGTTCTTCCATCCCCAAGAAGACATGATAGCAAAAGGGAGGAAAGTTTGCAAGCCAGTGATATCTGCACCAAAAGCAAAGTTCCCATTGCCTACTTGCATCGGGGTTTGGTTATTGGAGGCATTGCGGGTTGGAGTGTATCGAGTGACCAGTGCATTGCGGTCGATTGGTGTTGACGAGGCGAATACGCGGAGACAGGCTGAGAGGAGGACGCAGATCACGACGCTTTTCATGATGGGGAAGCGAGCTCAGAGCGTGAGCTGCGAAATCGAAGCATGCTGAAATACTTATCATTGGAGTATCGAGATTGGTACTATGACCACTCCCGAGGCCCAGATGTATCATGAGACGGAGGTTCGCTCTTCACCGGCCCGCATACAAAAGTCACAAGGCGTTTTACGGTGGTGGGTCAATGTCGCGGCGCGCGCGAAGAGGCAGCTAGAGACAAGTGACTGCACCAGGAAATCTGATGGTTAACCAAACGCGAAAAACTGGGGATGAGTGAAGGCGTAAGCGAGCAAACTGCTTGAATTAAATACTCGAGTAGAAGATGAATGAGCGAAGACATGAAATGTAATCAGAACGATAAAGCGGTTTCAGGCTACACGCCCAGCCGCTAAGAGCACTGGTTCCAGCTTTTGGTGGGCGGAAGAAGAGGTTTCCAACGAACATCCAAATATTGCTAAGCGCCCAAATTGCCCCTCTCTAGACCCGTCATCCTACGCATAGCAAATAACCCAGCATGCTGTTACATCGCCTCCATTCCGAAATATCGCTGCCGCCTCGGACCAGCAGTCATTCCATTGTTTCCATCTCGTCAGATCCCTCCTTCCTTCTGCTCCCTTGACCTTTCCGCCAAGCTTTCAGCTGCAGAAACTGCTGAGACGGCAGCATCTTAGTGACAAGCGCCGAGGCAACAGCGCCGCCAGTGATTTCATCGAAGTCGCATCAGACACCTCCGAGAGGAACCTCTCTTTTCCTGCCAAGACGAGCTCTAAAACTCCTCTGACTGAGTCGACGTCGAAGATGATGCAGGCTGATCCGGGTGAGACGACAGTGAGAAAGATGATAGCGAAGGCGACTGTCGAAGCAGCGCATCCGCCACATTGTCGACCTGAAATTTGCGACTTCTGAGGGGCATGATATCGCCTTCGTTATAACGCGTTTTTCCATGGAGCTCTTTCGGGATTTGTAGAATCCGGAATACGATGCGAGTTTTAGCGTGTGGGTCGTACTCTATGCGCATGGTGTATGAGAGTGTTTCATCTGTGCATTCTAAGAAAAGTGTTAATAGAGCAGCACAGATTGGGATTAGAAACAAAGAAAAACTTACCCGCTATATCAGAATAAATTACCATAGTCTTTAGTTTACTCGTCTCCAAATTCACAAAACGCAAAGCCGTCGTTCGCCGCTTCATCGAAATAGTGAATGACTGCCCAAACGAAAATACCAGCTTCGACCTCCCCTTCCTGTCCCCTTTCGCAAGATTATTCACCAAATTCTCCACCTGCTTTATTGTTTCCAACGACAACACCTTATCCAGGAGAAGAACCTCCCGAAAATTTGCTATCTGCACCGACGTGAACAGCCTTAACAGGTTCACTTCCCAAGGCGCGCCTCTGTACGAAAGCAGGTCTTTCCCTTTAGCAAAAGATTCCTGAGGCGGCAACTCGCTATCACAGACTCTAAACCGTAAAGTGGTAGCACACGGGTGTATACCGTGTGGCCGATGGAGGTACAGGAACCCGCGGGTCCCCGGTGGAAAGGCTCCTCGTCCATATTCACCAAGAATGACGGAAAGGTGGCGGTAGCGGACTGAGAAGTGCCATTGGACTAGCAGAATGTAATCCGACGCAACAAGCCTAGCCGGATCGAGTGTGGAGATGTTTTGTGTTCTAACAAAGCTCCTGCCATTCGGGGACTGCACTTGGATTCCTTAGTGTTAGTAAAAGGACGA
Organism: Rhodocollybia butyracea; assembly: GCA_015501585.1. NCBI lineage: Eukaryota > Fungi > Basidiomycota > Agaricomycetes > Agaricales > Omphalotaceae > Rhodocollybia > Rhodocollybia butyracea. The sequence continues at coordinate 37,876 of JADNRY010000495.1, read as the reverse complement.
AATACAACCACGAACTCGGAAAACAATTGGGTTTTCTTCTGTTGAAGCGGTGGAAGTAGAGGCATAGCGAAGATTTAGAAAGACAGGTGATAGGCTGTTGGCCAGGGTTCGAGATTTGAAGAACAGTTTACGAGTGAGCATTGCAAGTTTTGAGCACCTAGTCTCGCGCAAGCCAGAATATTCACGAGTGTTCACTCAAGGGAAAAAAGCGCCCATGTGCTGTTCTCACGTTTCTCCGAAGCTTGCCGGCCGAATCTCGAGTCCTTTCAACTTCAAGCTTCCAACCTAGTCCCGCCAGTTCCCTTGAGTAAACGATACTTCCAACCCACCCAGTGCCTTCTACTAAGACATATATCCTCTGTCGACAAATCTTTTTATTTTTATTTTATTTATTTTATGAATCCCTTTTATTGCCCGACGTCCCAGAGGAAATGGTACGCATTACACTACGACGCGCATGTAAAGTAAATATGATAAGTTTAGTACCCGTATCTGGTCCATATGAGGTGTCTCCGCATGAGCTAGAGCCTCCCTAGGCACGACTCGAAGCGATGAAATCACAATTGTATATGCTACCAGGCTGGAACGTCGTGGTGCCATAGTTGTGATGTAGAAGTGAGAGTGAATAAGAGGAGTGGCTCAGCCTCTAACCCAGCATATTACGCCATCTACCTCCATTCCGAAATACCGCCACCGACTCGGACCAGTAGTCACTCCTTTGTTTCCGTCTCGTCAAGCGTCATAGACCACTCCTTCCTTCCCGCTCCCTTCTTTTCCACGCAGCTGAGAGCTGCAGAGAGGGCAGCACATTAGTGACATCCGCTGAGGACAACAGCACCGCCAGTGACAAACAAAATTTCACTGAAGTTCCATCAGACGAGTGCCTCCGGGACGAATCTCTCTCTTCTTGCCAAGACGAGCTCTAAAACTCCTCGAAGTCGAAGATAGTGCAGACTGATCCGGGTGAGATGACAGTGAGAAAGACGATAGCGAAGGCGACTGTCGAAGCAGCACATCCGCCACATCGCTGGCCGGAAATTTGCATCTTCTGAGGGGCATGATATCGCCTTCATTGTAACGCGTTTTTCCATGGAGCTCTTTCGGGATTTGTAGAATCCTGAATACGATGCGACGTTTAGCATGTGGGTCGTACTCTATGCGCATGGTGTATGAGAGTGTTTCGTCTGTGCATTCTGAGAAAAGCGTTAAGAGAACAGCACAAACTGGGATTAGAAACAAAGAAAAACTTACCCGCTATGTCCGAATAAATTACCACATGCTCCAGCTTACTCGTCTCCAAATTCACAAAACGCAAAGCCGTCGTCCGCCGCCCCATCGAAATACTAAACGACTGCCCAAACGAAAACACCAGCTTCGACCTCCCCTTCCTGTCCCCTTTCGCAAGATTATTCGCCAGATTCTCCGCCTGCTCTATCGTTTCCAGCGACAACACCTTATCCAGGAGGAGAGCCTCCCGAAAATTCACTGTCTGCACCGACGCGAACAGCCTTAACAGGTTCACTTCCCAAGGCGCGCCTCTGGGCGAAAGCAGGTCATTCCCTCGAGCAAAAGATTCCTGAGGCGGCAAGTCTCTATCACAGACTCTAAACCGTAAAGTCGCAGCACACGGGTGTATACCGTGTGGCCGGTGGAGGTATAGGAACCCGCTGGTCCCAGGTGGAAATGCTCTTCGTGCAGCAATTTTTCCATATTCACAAAGAATGGCGGAAAGGCGTCGGTAGCGGACGGAGAAGTACCATTGGATTGGCAGAATGTAATCCGACGCAACAAGCCTAGACGGGTCGAGCGTGGAGATGTTTTGTGCTCTAACAAAGGTCACGCCATTCGGCAGCTGCACTTCCAATCTTTAGTGCTAGTGATAGGGCGAAATACAACCACGAACTCTGGTAATCACTGGGGATTTTTCTGTTTCTCGTTCAGAAACTGGCGAAGTATGTTCCGAGGCGGTGGAAGTCGATGCATAACGAGGTTTTAGAAAGACGGGTAATAGACTGTGGGTGTTTCGAGATTTAAAGAACAGCTTGCGAATGAGCATTTAACACAGAGAAACGCCCATTCAAGCGCCCATCTGATCACGTATTATCTCCTATTATCTCATTCTCGTACCAAATCCATGGATGAAACTCTACACACTTGATCTGCACTTGATTCTGTGGAGTATGGACTGACTACAGACTCATTTTATCCTTCGCAGAACGTTGGTGCCCCCGCTCTATCTCCTCGACAATCCCCAATGCTCATCCATACGCCAACCCGAACTTACCGCGGCACGTTTTGATAAAACAAGTGCCACCGTGTCACTGTCTCGATTTCCGGGTTCTAGTAACTTAGTAGTACTACAACGACGAATCTCCCCAAGTCCGGCAGCAGCACAGCTTACAAAAAAAATGATGTGGAGGTATTACTTGAAGGGGAATAACTCTCTACCCGAGCAAGACGGACGAACTCAGTTGTATATCCTATCAAGGACTAGACCACACAGTATATTCAGAATCATTTCTGTTCTGTCGTTATTCCAGTGCACATCATGCAATCAACTGACCGGTTCATTCTCCCTCCCAAGGAGTCGAGATTAACATGCGCGTGCGGCGTTCTACATATATATCTCGAGGATGTTTGCTTGATCCCTTCCCGTCGTCTCGACGTCCATCTTCTTCTTTTTCTAGCATCAGGACATTTTCTTTCAGAAAATGTTGTTCACCGTCATTGAAGAATCTGGTGAGGATGACGATCACTACGATTACCCACCACCCGGGAACCTCGAAACTTTCTACGAGGTTTCTCAAGATGCCATGGTGGAAGCAAGTGGTAGTAATCTAAAGAATGTCAAGGAGACGATGAGCGAGAAACATGTGGAAGAAGTTATTGTCCCAGCCGAAGAGGACAACGATTGGCAACGGCCGGAGGACCAGGTTAGCGTACAGCACTCTATCGACTTTCCTGATGGGGGTTTACGGGCATGGATGGTTGTCCTGGGTGTGAGCTTGTTTTCTTGATCTCGGGCTATCGACTCACTTTTTTTACAGACATCATTCAGTGCATTTGCCTCGTAAGTGGCTGAACGAGAAGGTGGATTCTGTGGTAGCTAACGGTGTACTTCGGTAAAGATTCGGATTTGTCAACGCTTGGGGGGTGAGTCTTGTTGTTCCCTCAATCAAGCATTATACTGACAGCTTTCTCAGGTCTTCCAAGCCTACTACGAAGAGACACTACTCAAAGACCATTCCCCTTCTACAATGTGCGTGTGTTTTTAAACGCCCTATTCTTACTTCTGATTATTTCCAGAGCTTGGATAGGATCCGTGCAGGTAGTACTATGACTTTCCTGATATTGAACCATCTCGTTTTGATACAAATTCCCAGTATGCGCTCGTCCTCTTTCCAGCACTATTTTCGGGGCGATTATTCGATCTCGGGATATTCAAGCTGCCGTTTCTCGCAGCTAGTATTTTAGTGGTTGTCTGTACAATTCTGGTTGGGCAGTGCACACATTATTGGCAGTTCTTCTTGTGCCAAGGGGTCGCTGTCGGGGTAAACAGGGCTTCGTGTGTTCATTTTCCTCGCCACTTATAGCGCCTTATAGATCGGGTCTGGAATGATATTTGGACCTTCTATGGCAATTATTGGCCAGTGGTTCAGAAAGAGGTCTGTCTTCAACTTTTATCTGCAATTTCCTGTCTCAATATTTGTATTTAAGACGAGGACTCGCGTTGGGTATTACCGCCTTTGGCTCTGGAGTCGGGGGTACAATCTTCCCAATTGCCGTTCAAAAGCTTATCCCGAGAGTGGGGTACGTAAATTGTACACCTGTTCTCTCTCTCTAGAATTTATAATTCAAACAGTTTCCCATGGACGATGCGAATTCTCGGATTCATCCTCTTATTCGCCTTGACAATACCTAACTTGACTCTCGCACGACGTCTACCTCCAGAAAATGTTGCTGGTGGCTGGTTCAACCTCTCAACGTTCAAGAACCCTCCTTTTTTCAACATATGCAGCTGCAGTATTAACTGGTTATCTGGGACTCGCTACCAGTAAGCATGCGCTCTTTCATATTTGCGCTAGTCTTGCTCACCCCCTGCGGTTCTGTTCAATTTCAGTCCTAACCTACATCGACCTCAGTGCAGTAGCTGTCGGTGTTTCACCGGAGATGGCGTTTTACTTAATCTCGATAGCGAATGCCAGTTCTGCGTTCGGAAGAATTGTAGCCGGATTTATGACAGATCGAATTGGTTAGTGACAGTTGTCTCTCCGAGTCTATGCCGGATATAACTCTTGTTTCATCATAGGTGCGCTCAATTTCCTTGCGTCGACGACGTTAACTGCAGCGGTACTTTCGTACGCTTTGGCCATTCGCTAAAACTGAGGCGTCGTTGGTTGTAATTGCCATACTATACGGGTGAGTACTTGTTCGATCTCTCATACTTATCACTATCACATTTTACTATTTGTGTAGGTTTATGTGCGGTTCGTTCGTTTGTGGTTTCATAGTGCCTGTATACGCACTGGGAGACATAGGAGACGTAGGAAGACGCACAGGCATGATCATGACCGTCGGTGCTGCTGGTGCGTTATGCGGGATACCTATATCTGGTGCAATCAATCAGGTAACGGGGGCTTCAAAGCTGTTGGATATTATGCTGGTTCGTTTCTCTTCGCTCTCTTGATGCGACCGCTCACCGTTCATTCCAGGTTCAGTAACAGCTGTGTCAGCAATTCTCATGTTGATTACTCGATATCTTGCGCTCAGAAATTCTGGACAAAAGACGTGGAAATTCTAATAATAGTTATGTATGTACTACCGAGGCTTTTACTTAGCTTCCATCTCGTTCCTTCTAACACTCATTAATCTACTACAACCATATGTACTTTATACTTGTGTACTAATACATAGTGTTTACTATTCCACCTGCACTTCTCCCTGAAGTTGCAGGTTTACTCCTTGTTTTTCTTTCTCATCATCAAGTAAGATTTTCGTCTTACTTGTTGCTCTTGATATTTCCACAAACGCATCGAGTAAACCTGGAACTACGAAGGGTACGCGACACTCCCTGCGTACATCCTCCAAAACTCCCTCCAATTCCTTTCTGAGATTCCGCTCCCGGCCTAGTTCAGCACGTACCTGGTCCAATTGTTCGTCCTTGATCTTCTGATTATAGATCTCGCGTTCCAGTTTTGCACGGATAGCTTCGAATTCGTCATCCTTGATTTTGATTCTTTTTTCTGCTTCGTCTGAAAGCCCCTGCGAATGCGAAGCAGATTCTCTCAGTTCAACCTGCTGGGCCTCCAAGTCTCTGCGGAGCTTCTCCTGAGCTTTGTTTGCTCTATCAATATCCTGCCCAAGGGATGAATTCTTCATTTGGAGGCTCTCCAGCTCAAAATAGTGAGCATTAGCCTCCTTGCTGTCCATGTCAACCTGCTGCTGTAAACGTTTGACAAGCAGCTCAGCAGTCTCTAGCCTAGCTGACTTGGACATAAGCTGTTCCTGGAGCCTGACCAATTTCTCTTTGTTAGCATCTGCGTCATCCTGCATCAGGAGAAGTTCCTTTCGAACTTGTTCAATCTCCCATTCAGCAGATCGTTCTTTTGGGGCTTCTTTGAGATGAGACAACTTAGTCTCCGCGTCCTTCCGAGCCCTCTGTTCGTGCTCTAAGTGAGACTCCAAGTCAGCGCACCTCTGTCGCAAATCATTCAAAGAGTCGGAGCGTGTTGTATATCGGGAATCGGGATGCGAAATGAGTGAGTCCAAGGACATACGACTGTAAGACCGTTTCTTTGACCCTGATAAGGAGGACAAAGAAGGACCTGCAGCCTAAATACCATTCAGCTCGATATTCGGCGGCAGACCCAGTCACTACTAAACATACCGCGTCCGACGTTGACTCCATGTTATATTGATGATACCCCTCCTCAACCTTGATATTAAAAGGTTCATATGAAGAGTTGGTTGGGTGCTGTGGCCGGGCCATCTCACGGCTCCCCATTTCTCCCTCAAGAAAGGTAGGCTTGGATGGTGGCATTCTACTACTGTAATGGGATGTCACTGGGGAATGACGAGGTAAACTCTGTGGCGAGGATATTCTTCGCGATAACGAAGAAGGCAGTTCCGACAATGAGCTGAACTGATTGGAATAAGAGAGCGCAGGTGAAGTAGGTAGTGTTCCCATTGACTGCCGACGCTTTGATGGAAGAGAGATAGGCGAAATTGGGCTACCAGAAATAACAGAAGCCTGCCGCCGACTGTCCAGAAGCGGCGGGGAATAACTCAAAGGTTTAGGTGGTAGTGATGACCGATGAGGAGAACGTATCATGCGATATGGTTTCGATGGCACAGTATCCGTGAGCAACGGAAGAGTGGGCGTTAATAGGATTACATGCTGGGAGTCCATTGACATGTTTTGGTGGTCCCGGGTAGCCTTGGTAGATTGTACAAATCCTGAAAGGTTGAGTCTAGAACAAAACAAAACAATGCATCATTTCGGGTTAAATCGCCCATAAGCGGGGAACACACACACTCTTCAACGCCTGTGGGGTTAAACCATCTTTTCAATAAAGACATTTGATAGCTGAGCGATATATGAGCCTGATAAGACCCATGCAAGGCTTTGCAAGCAAGGAAATTACATTTCAAGATAGTCAAGCTTTTCTTCCGTCAAACCGTGCTGCTTCTGCTCGGGGATAGACGGATTGAAGGCTCGGTTCAATGTCTTCAGTAGTATGGCCTACTCACGGTAAGGATCAGGCTATGGACAGGTACTTAGTGCGCGGACTTACGTCTTTAACTTCTACGTTCCATGCAACTTGGACCTTACCTGCAGAACTCGAACATGCAAAACTGTTCTGAGGTGGAATAGGTAATTTCATCGCGCTCATATCATTCCGGACTTGTTGATGCCAGCTATTGGTAGAAAGACTGGCATGTTTAGGACTGCCAAGGTCATAAAATATTTGAACGACTACTTGGAGACTTTGAGGCTCTGGACTGGTGGCATTGTGTCTGCGTCCTCTCCTCGTAGGCTCATACATGCTGTGAAGTTGAATGTCTGGGGCAAGGAGGGGCCAATCATGCTCAAGACAAACGTGAATATGGATGAAAACATCAGATTTTCAGGCGATTTTCGATCAGACAACAATGAATATACGCTGATGATCGACGATTCAGTATCACCTATATGTAAGTAGCAGCACCGAGCAGGCTAGCACTCGATTCCGTGCCTCGTACCTTGACATAATAATAACATCAGGTCAGAAAAGTATGCTGTAGACAATTGATTTACTTCCAGGTTTGCGTTAGAACCGCCGGGTCACATATTGAAACAGATTGAAAGACTAATGATATGTAATGATCTGGATCAATTTGTCTCGTCTCTTCCAACGCGGTCATTGTGACCTGTCTGCTTTTCCAGGCTCGCGCTGTTGCACTACCGTATAACATTAAAAATAAACAAATAGTCATGGAACAGAATATCAGGTGCGGAGAGGGTGCTTGCTAACCGATAAATAATGAGTCCGAGTCTGAGAGGCATTGATTCGAGAAACTTACTGTAATTGAAAGAGAGAAATTGAAGTGTGCGGATCATGATGGGGATAGAATTCTCCAGCATAGTTAGGGATTCAGAACATCCATGAGAACCTCCTCGCTCTTTAAACTATCGTACCTCCACAAAACGTGCAGAAGAGATCATCGAGATCATCGCAAACCTAGGATCTACTTGGAGTCCGGCCTGTATTGAATAGGTTATTGATTCTAATCTATAGTATACTTTCACGGTCTTTTCAGTGCAATGTACAGCCCTCAATGGGCTCAAACATATGCTAGTGTGATAGATGTTGGTACTATATAATCTGGCCAGTGAATGTCGTGGGTTTCAACTTTTCGGAAGGAGCTTGTATGATTGGCCAATTGCGCAAGGGTGTGAGATTTTAGGTTGAAACCACCTCTGCTCTAAAACCTCAGCCTGAGTGCCCTAGAATAGTCGACCAAGGCTTTAGAAAGAAGACTTCTATGGCTTCCTCCAACTTTCTCCAGACTTTCTCTATGAGTCGAGACGTTAGTAGAATGATCGACCAGCTACCTGCCTGCACTGGCCGGGATGGCTACTTGTACCTACACCAACACATCCCACTGTCGATCTTTCTTGAGAAGAGTGGACATTCTGAGATGACAGATTGAAGGGAACGATTGAGGCCTACTATGTGTTGAACCTCCCATCCCGGTGCACCCTATGCATCAGCTCTGGAATTGGACCAAAAACCGCCCGGGCAGTTAAAGATGACGAGGTATAATATATATGGAGTAGTCTAACTTACGACAAATCCTTACCACAATTCCATATAAAGTTTGTGGTAGTTGAGTGGGGAGCTCGGCAGCGGCCCCTTTCGGAACACTTTTTCAGAGTACTACTTGGGGACTGATTCGAGTTGTTCATTGTGTCTAAGTGGTACACTTGGGTGGTTACTATTTATGAGAATTTATGGTTTTACAACTTGAAGACAACACTGGTACAATGTGGCACAAACTTGGAGGGAGCTGGTGTAGGAAGTAGCAAAAATTGCTCACATCATACTTGATCTACACTGAGACTTGTATCGTTCCTGTGCGCTTGTCACCCGCGAAGAAGAGCTTCTCTTGTACAAGTTCTAAAAAAGGATACATAGATTGATCATTCCATGGTCATAAATATAACTGAACCAGGAAATAGCTCACCAATGTAGATGGAAGCGCCAACTTCAAATGAAGCATTGAAGACAGACATCCCATGAATTCGGCCAGGAAGCTTTACAATTATCAGCATGACAATGAAAACAATGACCAACCAGTTAAAGTGTTAAACTTACTTGCGAAAACGTCAAGTAAGGGGGTTCGGTACCGGTGCCTCTCAACTGCGAAATAAATGTTTCGTTATACACGAGTTCGACGGGAATTGGATTCTTTCCGTCAGGTCCTATCATATTGATATCATGCGTATATTCAATGTGATCTGAAGATCCCCAAGTGAACCAATGTTTCAAGTAACATGGATGATGAACATACAAGAGAATTTGCCATCCCCTAGTTCGGAATCGTATGCAATTGGATAGTGAAACTTGTGCGCTGTTGCTGGAGTAGTCCACAAGGTGAAGACAGTAAAGAATGAGGAGGCGGGAGTTGAACCTGAATGCAATACTACCACAGTAACATCGTTTGAGCTGGCGTGACGGTAGGCGTACACATCCAGAATCCAATCCGTGTCGTGAACCTGGTAAACTTGACTGCAAATTATTCAACATTCGGTAATACACACAAACACCTGGAAAACATTTACTTTGAAAAGCCCTTGGTGCCGAATGGTGGAGTGAGCTTTTTCACGACGCCGCTGGTAAAGGAAATGAGAACGGAGGGGACAGATCCGTTGCTGTAACATACGTCGGTTCGGCCGCAGAGGCCTTGAAGTCACTACCACTGAGGAACACTTGATAAGGTGATGTCAAAGGCTTTCCAAGAGCGACACGACATACCTGGTGATCTCAACCGCTTTGGGAGAGTCGGCAGCCATGGACTGGGACCTACACGCAAATATAAAAATGAGGAATGCTCATGAAACATACGGTAAAAGCCGTGCAATTTCATGTTGTCCGTCATAGCTTTCATGAGGGCATCGCGCGACTTTGCATTTTTCATGACACCTTTAAAGATGGCCTCGTACGAGGCATCCATCTTTGCGCCATCCTTGAGAGCCTTTACGAGGGTGGCAACTTGCATCTCGGCCTCTGCGTTGTCACTGCCGATGAAACAGTTAAAAGATGAATTTAAGAAGTTACGAGGAACGACGACGTACGAAGAGAGAGCGACCTTGGTCGTAGTTTCATTGTTACTGGTAAAGCATCAAAAGTGAGTGGATCGTGCAGTGGTGTACATGGAGAACGCACGAGAGCAAGTCAGTGTTTGAAGAAGACATTTGAGATGAACTTGAAGCGACGAGTGAAGCTTTGAAGCTTGAAGAGTGGGCGAGAGAGGGATTTAAATAAAGCTCTTCTAGTATTACGGCACTTTCCAGAACCGATGTAAGTAATGATTTCTGCATGGCAGAGTTTTCCATTTCTATTCGCTTCTTGGAAGGAATTGAAAGAAGGAAATTTCATTGTGCGGCATAGTGCAAGAGCTGAAAGCCGGTTCAAGGCTTATCCCGGTCCCAACGATAGCACCATTAACAACTTCTGTTCGCTTCTCGCTTCGTCTGAGATATGAGCACAAAACCCTGTCCACGTTGCGCCGAATTGATTTGGCCAGTAAGAATATATGCAAATCGATTATCATCGATTATTTTCCACCAGATGTTCAATGAGATATGAATACAATGCGAGACACAAGACAGCATCGATTCATTTCACAGATTGGTATGTCATCGGTCGGGCCTACCTGCCGCGACGTGCAACTTGTTTGCGCGTTTCCAATGCGATACGCATTACGACAGACAATAAGAAGACGTGGATAGGAAGCCAGCACCTGATCTAGTATGTCTGATTGCAACAGACCTAATGATTCTCTCGGGCCTTCTATACAACTAAGAACGTCCACTGAATCGAAAATGGAGTTGGCCTATTACATCGGTGACCCCCAAATGTCCAAAAACCAAGACTTGGCTCAGGAATGAATTCAGAGCAATTCGAGTTTTGCGACGGCGGCTTGGAACCCACTTGTCCGAGAAGTGAATCAGAGATAGTAATTTGAATTTAACGGCGATGTACCCAGCCACCAAACCCAAATTCGCAGAACTAGGAGAGTTGGGGCTTGAAGCTTGATGTTTCACGGAGAGCTTCTTGGATCCGATGCGTATATTGGTTTGTCTTTAGAATTACTGGGGGTTGTGGTGGCGAAGAGAGGCCTCCATCAGACAAATACGCTGTCAACGACGGAATCGTGGAAGAGGATGAAAGGAATGTCATTATAAAGGAAGGAGGGCAGCGTCAAAATCGATTGATATCACATTGTATATGTATTTTGATACCAACCCAGAAGACGAAATAGAAGTAACAAAGAGGTTCAATCACGGCACTTCGAACACTTGAACTCACGTAAAGAGGTTGTCTTGCATTCACCTGCTCAGGCAAAGGGCTAGAAGGACTCATTCCAACTTGACCCACTAGCAAGGGGATGACTAAAGAAGCTAGCAATGAAGCGCTACCCTGGGAGGGCAATGGCGCGATACCATTTATTACCAAGGACACTTCGAAGCTCAAGCGCTCGAGCGGAGGATATCGTTGGTATTGCTCGTTCAGACTTTAAGTTTATGATGACGTCGAACCAGATGAGGTTGTGAGTACTCGAGTACTGCCCATCAACGAATGGACCGCCAACGCCGCAAACAAATGGTGTTTCAGCCCGACGATTCGATGAAGCTTTGGAGCCCCAACTTGGCGCGCTGCACCCAAGAAAATTAATTAGCAAAGGCAACAAGGACCGAAGCACACCTTCATTCTGCCGATCTATTTGCGGTCTCGTCCTGGAAAGACAAAAGACGGCAATATGATAAACGATGCTCGATGCCTGCCCATCCTAAGGCCTAAACTTCATCGTCACGGCCGAACGAAAGAATCTCTCCGGTTTGATTCATCACCACGTCTCGTATACCCCAACAAGCATCTAGCTACGCGCATCGTTATTCCCGTGGATAAAGGTGTGAGCCGGTCAGCAGAATTTCGGTTGTGGATGATCGTAATTGTTTTTGAAAACCACGATGACAGTACGCCCACTGTCTTCCAAGTGGGCTGACGAGCCTGTCCAAAAGAGAGACGAAAGCACGGGGACACGGGTACTTGCAGGAACCTTGGAGTGGTGAAAGTGAATCACGACGGAATTCGTACTGAGGCCTGAGGCCGAGCGGTTCTTCAAAGGTTGGTCCTTCTCAATTCTGCGCACTAGCATTCCAGTATGGCCATTTCGTTCAGGTTTAGTGTAGATGCAAGTTATTGTGTCAAGTAAAAGAGTTGGTTCTCCGTTCTGCGAATTTTCTCTTTCTCACGGATGCCTGTCACAGGGTTCTGTTCGCTGTTCGCTTCTCGCCTTGCAGCTTCTTGACTTATCGACAGATAGTGGGCACGAGTACAAAATAACGGACAAAATGAACCTCGTCCTTCTCGCCTTCAAACTCTGATACATACGTACATAGTTTGGAAAAAATTGCCTATCAAGACTTTCAGCCAATTTTTTTGAGTTCTGCTTGATTCTGGCTTTGATTTCTGCGTGACAAGCTTTAAGTGACCCGTGGCATAGCCACGGGACGCAGGCATTAGTACTATCAAACTTGTTCACTTGAACATTTTCTCAGAGCATGTAGGCTTTCCATGCAGATTAGTGCTAAGCATAAGGATTTCATAAGGACCATCTACTTCTATCTGTACCGTATGATATCAATTCCACAATTTGAAGGTAAGGAATCAAGTCCAGGATCAAGTCAGCCCAAGAGTCAGCCCAGAATGTGGGATCATCTTTTATGACATTTCTGCTCCTGATTGTGATTGTGTCTCTTGCATTCAGATCCATCGAGGTATCCGTATTTGTGTTTCCCTTCCCCCGCTTGTGAAATAACTACCTGTGTGTACAGCAGCTGGACATGTTTATCCAGTTGCTCACCGCTTGCTTTATGCTCCAGTTGTGCTCGCTCTTGCTGCATCTTTGGGTTTCCTGCCTGCCCGCTGGCCCAGACAAAATACTTCTCTTGATAAAATCTTTGTGCAATCTCAGTATTATCTTGTAACACTTGTATCTACTTTCCAAAATCTAACACTACACTGAATTCTACATTGGAAACTGGCCTACAGGCTACAATATACAGACAAACATTGCCAGGGCCCCAGTGCTGAGCGGCTGAACCTACGTACATCTCCTTTGCGTTGCAGGATGCAAATCCTATACGCCAATCTTGCGCCAATCAGTCACTGAACACAGAACAGACATAAGGAAACTGACCTTCTGATACTGATCTTCAACCCTCTCCTGGTAAAGATATGAGAAGATCTCGAGCCTCAGGTATTCTGAACCATTTTGTGGTCCACTGACGGAGCGAGCGCCTGATAATACAGTCAATGTAAGCTCAAACACGTGGAAAACAAATGACTCGCCTCCCACAGAACACACACCGGAAAGAGAAAAATATCTGCCGAGCAGATTTTTGTACTGAAATAAAGCTGATTATCCTAATAAAGATAATCAGTGGTTTTCAGTCCGCCTGAAACGGTGACTGAAATTTTATGATAAACTATAAAAGGATTATCTTATCTTATCGGAAAATTTCAGTACAAAAATCCGCTCGACAGATTTTTTTCTCATTCCGGTGTGTCAGGCTGTTGAGTTCAGTATGTTACAGCTTACAACAAAAAAGATTAGTCAATGACAATGAAGAGAAAAATGGCATACCTGGAAAGAGAGGCCTAGCACGATTGAGCGGTGGCTCATCTGAGCAACATCCAAGTTGAACAGGTGTCATTGAGCATAAGTGCTATCGGAGTGGGAGGATCCAAATATCGGTAGCAATCATTGTGTCGGCATGCTGCCATCATCACTGCCATCACTGGACACGATACTTGATTGCGCCGCAATCAAGCCGCAATGGTCAGTTTGTGTTGCCTCCTGTGGTTAAGTTGGAGGTAAAGAGTGGGTATTAAAACAACCATTGTCTGGTTGCATTAAAGATATACGCTAGAATTTAAATCCAGAGAGGAGCTGCGCGGCATGGCAGCAATGCAACACAACGGCCAATGGGCGGTCACTCTTGTAATTGTACTCGGACCGCTGCACGGTGCTCACGGTATGACAGCGGGTGCCGCTGCGCGGCATTGTTGCCATGGTCACTATTAGTAATAAGCCAGCGTCTAAACCAAGCTTTTTTAAAGTATAGGACAAGCTTCGAAAGACCCGTGGCATAGCCACGGGGGCCATACAGGAGTTTTAAAATGTTAATATACTGTCTACATAGTGCTTCCAGGTAATACACTGCCCAGTATCATCCACATTTTCATGTCTCTATACCTACTTACAGTCTTACACCTTCTCTTTGGGAAGATTTCAAGAAGATTTCCAGTCTACTTTTCCTTCATGGGTTAACCTTGCTGCTTCTCTTTCTTAGAGTCTGGCTGTTCCCTTGTACATGGGGCCCTGCCATAAGTATAGTGGAGCCAAGTATTTGATCACTACTATTTTGAACAAATTTTTACCAAATAAATGCTCTTTCTTGAACCCTTAAGTTCTGCATGGAAAACTCGACAACATAGATGTGTGAAATTTGCATGAAATTGCAAGCTACTTATGTTCAACAATCCCTGCAGGGGATGGTTGGTCATTTGTGACCTGGTCATCAGAGACCACATACTGTCATGTATGGCCAGTTCATGGCCATCATCAGATTTGCTGCCAAAAGGTAGACCACTGGCACCAGCTGTGCTGACCAATGGTCAGGTGAAAAGTCCCATCTGGGGGCTTTTGCAAATGATAGTTGTCACACACTAACTATCAGGTAAAGTCAGTATAAGTATACTTTAAGTAGACAATGATAAAGGTGTTTTGCTTGGGCTTGGCCCGGTGCGCGGGTGGGTAACTGAAAGAAATGCAACGGGGCAAGGTCGAGCGACTGAAGGATGCCCAGCTGTTGTAGTATTTCATGGAAGGGTGGATGAGGAACACAAAATATGCAGAGTGTGCTGGGCATGATGAACAAAAGATCGTCTTCTCACAATATCAGTTCAAGTATTGGTTGGCTTCTGGGTTATGCGTGATCTTATCCTATGATAACTTGATGATAATGATTGTGCCGCAATGGTATCAACACCTCAGGCTGTGTTTTGAGTCAGAAGTAAACAGTGGGTTGACCATTTGCCTGGCTGCATTAAAGTACTATATGTTGAGTATCAATTGAGTATATGCTTGCAGAGCGTATTTGCAGTCGGTTCGGTGGACTTTGGTTACCTCAGCGTCTCCTCGCTACGTGACATATGTCTCATGCCGTCTCATCGGTGTCTCCGCCAAGTCTCCGCGTTACATGCCACCTTTTAGCGGTTGTAAATACACTCTAATCCATGTAGTATTTACTCTCATAGGTAGTAGTTACAGCCAATCACTTAAATTGACAGGCACTCGGACCGCTCCGCGCGGTATTCTGAGCAGCCGCTGCGCGGCTCCGTTGCCATGGTCACTATTAGTAATAAGCCAGCGCCTAAACCAAGCTTTTTTAAAGTATAGGATTTCTGCGAGGTACTTACTACTCTATCAGTCTATCTATCTATCTTTCTGGCCTAATCTGTAAGCTTTTACTGAATACATAATTATTTCTGGACAAAAAATACCTGCCAAGATTTCCCTGGAACTTGGTGCAGGTAGTAACACCTTATTGATGCAGATGCCGGTAAATCTCAAGCTCCCTAATTTGAGCTGCTCTGTTTTCTTTCTACTTTCGTATGCTTGGCCATTCGCTAAAACGGAGGCAATCTTGGTCACAATTCCCATATTGTACAGGTGAATACTTGTTCAGTGTTTCTGGGTTATGTTAGAGGGGGGGGGGGGTTATTCTACCTATTCCCTTCGCAATGTTAATTCGATGCCACTTACTCGGCCGGCTAGCGATTAAGGTTGGGGACCGGTCCATTCCATCTTGAGAAAAGAAAAGGGTCAAAAAGGGTACATTCATGGTACGTGTGTATTTATTATTTATGAGGATCCACGGTTTTACAACTTGAAGTCAATACTGGTACATTGTGACACAAAGTAGGGAACCAGTGTAGGAAGTGGCAAAACCTACTCACATGCTACACATCTATACAGTGACTAGGATCCTCCCACTCAGTGTGTAGGTTACATACTCCCGGAAAAGGTCTGAAAAGGATTTGGTTAATCACTCCGTGGTCATAAATGTGGAAAGAGCTTGCCAATAGAGATAGAAGATCCAGCTTCGAATGAAACGTTGAAGACAGACATCCCATAAATTGGGCCAGCGCCAAACTTTATAGTTCAAGTTATCAGCGTGACCATGAAAACAATGACAACCCAAGGTATGAAATTCACCTGTACAAACTGCAAGTTGTTGGGGTTATTCGTGGCTCCCATGATACCGGTAGTAAATGTTTCTTTATATATGGCTCTGAAGACAATAGGATTCTTCCCATCAGGTCCTATCATGTTGATATTGTTCGTGTAGTCAATGAGGTCTGTAGATTGGTGAACATCATGTTGTTACATGTAACGTGAATGATGAACATACAAGAGTATCTGTCATCCCCTAGGTCAGAATCGTATGTCATGGGATGGTGTGACTTGTACAATGTTGCTGGAGTAGTCCCCAATGAAAATTTGTTCATCCATGTGATGGGCGCTCCGGGAGATGGGTGGGGGATGGAACCCGAATGCACTACTATCACAGTAACATCCCTTGAATTGGCATGACGGTAGGCATATACATCCAAGATCCATTCCTCGCCGAGTTGGTAAATTTGGCTGTAAAGTATTCAACATCCAGTAATACAGATACAGGGAAAGTGTTTACTTTGTAAACCCCTTGGTGCCGTGTGGTGGAGTGAGATACATCTCGACGCCACTGGTAAAGAACATGAGAGTGGATGTGACAGATCCATTGGAACAACATACGACGGTCCATTCCCAGCAGCCTTAACGTTGTCACTGGCATTGAGGAATAACAATAAGATAATGTCAAGGCCTTCCAAGAGCGACACGACATACCGGGTGATCTCAATCGCGTTAGGAAAGTCGGCGACCACGGATTGGGACCTACACGGAAATATACGATGAGTGCTCATAAAAATATACGGCGGAAAAAAGACATGCAATTCTGTGTTGTCCATCATAGCTTTCATAAAGGCATCGCGCGCGTTGTCATTTTTCATGACCGCTTTAAACTTGGCGTCGTACGAGGCAACTGACGCTCTGATGTCCTTGTACGCCTTTACGAGGGCGGCAACATCGGCCTCCTCAGTCTCTGCGTTGTCACTGCCAGTGAACAGTCAACTAGGATGGTTATGGGAAGTCGTGAGGGACGACGACGTACGAAGAGAGTGCAACCTTGGCATTGTTACTGGTGAAGCATCAAAGGATGAGTAAATGGTACAGTGATAGCCAGGGAAAACGCACGAGAGCAAGTCAGTGTTTGAAGAAGACATTTGAAGGAGTGAAGTGAAGAGTGGGGCGAGAGGAAGGGGTTTTTGAGTAAAGCTGTTTGGTACAGTGTTTTCTATGCCAAGAAATCCACTTCCTTCCCTCTTTCCGAAACTGGTATAATTTCTGTATAGTAAATATTTATTGAAAAATCCGTTCTGGAACATGTTTCTGTTCGCCTCTTGTTTTGTTTCCAAAAAACAAATTCTCATTGCGAATTGATGGTCCCGTTTTGTTAGTGCCGCCGCATAGTCCACGCACTGCAACTCTGAGTGGCTTTCTACACGAGGGCACACAGACAGAGCCTCGGTATGTTATTGATACGTGAGTATTTGAATGCTATGTGTCTCGGCGAGACACAAGATGGTAACGACTCATTTCACAAGTGCCATCGGCCATCCCAGGACGTGCTGCGAGTCTTCAAGCGATACGTACACGACAGACTGATAAGTACCGTAGAAGCACCGTAGAAGCTCTATGGATAGTAGGATGCCAGCATCTGATCTAATATGTCTGACAGACCTAATGATATTTTCTTGGGCCTTGTTCGTAACATCGGTGACCCCCAAAATGTCCATAAACCAAGATTTCTGAAGAACGAATTCAGCGGAGTGGTCCGAATCTTGCGACGGCTTAGAACCTCTTAGAACCCATTTGCCCGAGGAGCGAAGTCAGAGAAGTTTTGAATTTAACGCTGATCTATACCACCACCTGGCACCCAAAACCATCCCACCATATCTATATTCGCAAAGCTAGGAGAACTGGGGCTTGATGCTGTCTTGTTGAATTATTGGGGTGTGCGGTGGCGAAGAGAGGCTTCATCAGACAAATGCACTCTCAGCGACAGAATCGCGGAAAAGGATGAAAGGAATATAATTAATAAAGATATTCCTTCTAGCAACGTCAAAAGCGATTGAAAATCACATTGTAAATGTACTCTGATACTAATCCAGAAGATGAAACGGAAGCAGCAAGAGGTTAAATCTAATGAAATTCCGTAAAAATGTGGGAGAGCGTTACCGTGCGGACGTACTTGAGCTTGCGTGGAGTCAGATGACGGACTCTACGGGGTTCCAGGAATGTTAAAGAACGTTAACACTGCCGTTCAACAACTAATTGTTCTTGCATTCGAAGGTTCATTCCAATGTCTCGACCCACTAGTGAAGGAATGAAGAAGCCCTATCCTGGGAGGGCACAGGCGCAGTATACACCATTCATCACATTCATCACCAAGGAAGCTCGGAAGTTCGCGCGGACATCGTTGATATTGTCCATACAGACATTGAGCTTATGTTGGTCATACAATGAGTACTTGGCTCCAATTTTGCTGGCGCACTACACCCGAAGAATTAGCAAAGAACGAAGCACAATATAGTGTAAACACCTTTATCTGTTTCCGGCGTGGATGATCGTAATTATTTAATGACTGTACGCTCACCTCCTAGTGTGTATATACCCAGCTCATACTCTACTGCCGGTCCAAAAGAGAGACGAAAGCACGGGAACACGAGCCCTTGAAGTGAAAGTTGAATCACTGAGGCCAAGCTCTTGATCCGATCCTTCAAAAGGGTTTGTCCTTCTGCGCCAATTCTGCACACTGACTGACACGGTATGGCCGTAAGTTTAGTGTAGATGCAAGCAAGTCCGAATTATTGTTTCAAGTAAAAGAGTTGTTTCTGGCAGAACGGACCGTTCTGCGATTGAACGGCATCACCGGCATTTGCTGTTCATGTCTATTCGCTTCTCGCCTTGCTTCTTGACATGGCTTTTCAACAGATACGAGTACAAAATGTTCACTACGGGTTAATCTCGTTCTCATGTCCCCCCTTCTCGCCTCTAAATTTCAAACTCTGACAAACTAGATACTTAGTTTGGAAAAAATTGCCGATTAAGATTTTCGGCTGTAACTTTCGAGTTCCTTTCTCTGTGCTTCTCGCCTGATCTGCAAGTTCTTACCCTATCTCTGGACAAAACTACCTGCCAAGGTTTTCCGTGTAACCTACCTGTACAGGCTACAAGGTAAAAATACCTCATTAACATTGATGCTTGTCTCGACTTGACGCACAGATTTCTCAAGCTCCGTAATTGTTACCATTTGACCTGCTCTTCTGTTGTCTTTCTATCGAAGTGCATGTCGGCTAGAAATGAATATATATGCAGAGGCCTTTCTTGACTCAGTATTCTCTCTAAGATGGCATCCTCAATCGTAGGAACACTACCTATCTCTCAATCGGTCGATCCCAATGGCTCTCTGTCCCTTGACATCAAACTCGAAGTTCTTCCAGCAAAGATGGCCCCATCGTTTTCACTTGCATACCACTCGGCCTCGACTGGGGTATCTACCGTTGGCACGGGATGGGTGCTTAGAGGCGCTTCCGCGATTGAACGGGTCGGTGCAACCAAAGCTCAAGATGGCTTCCGAGGTTCGTGCTGTGCTCTTTTCTTCACTTTTACAAAAGAATCAAGCCCAACTTTAGGTGTCGTTAATTACGATGAAAAGGACCGCTTTCAACTTGACGGACAGCGCCTGATCCTTGTTAGTGGAAATGAGTATCGCTTTGAGATCGAGCAGCGATCAAAGATAGTCGCCAATGGTGATCCCGTAAACCCATCGTCGTGGACCGAATATCTTCCTGATGGAAGCAAGCGTTTGTTTGGCACTACTGCGGTATATCCCACTTCTTTCATCTTTAAACATTCCCGCTCAATGAATCTGTCAGGATTCCAACGTCAAGGCTGTTGGTCAAAATTTCACTCGCGTCTGGGCAGTAGCGGAGCATTCTGACGCTTTTTCCAACAACATCTCTTTCTCCTACATCAACGATACCACCAACGGATCGTTCTATCTCGCTCAAGCTTCTTATGGCGGGAATATTCAACTTGGGATGGCGCATCAGCGTCATATCAAGTTTGAATATGATTTACGTCCAGATATTCGCACCAACTACATCGGCGGCTCTCAAGTCCGTATCGACAAACGTTTGACCTCTGTCTCTTCCTTTATTCACACCAATTTTGTTCATAAACATGTTGTCGAGTATGAAACTGCTCCCCTCACCAGAACGAGTCGCGTCAAAACTTTTACGCTTGTGGACGCATCTAATGCTTCTGTCCGCCCTCTCCGCTTTGACTGGGTGGATGGCAGTCCAACTGTTTTCGATGCTGCTGCACCTGAAACTGCTGTCAAGTTCGAGGGTAGTGATGTCAGCATGATGCCTATGGATGTGAACGCAACCGGCGGAGTGACGTTGTCGTGGTTTCGAGGGTTACTGATACCTCTGGCACCCCCAGGACAAGAGTCGCTACTCACATATCCGATGCGCGGGGAAGATTTCGCCAGAGGCAACTCATGTTAACGAGGACCTGCCATACCATGTCGCGTTATTTCCACTAGATGTTAGCGGGACGGAAAAAACAGACCTCGTAAGTCTTTCGATTATGGAATGATCGAGGTTATCTGATCTACGCTTGATAGGTCCATATTGAACACGACAGATTTACATTCGTCATTACTGTTTTACTTTCAACGAGCAATGGCTTTATCAGCCAGTCGTCCATCACGTTCGAGCCCGAGTCACTGGTGGTTCCTTCCGATGCGGTGACTTCCAGGTCAATTTTTATTCTCATCTGTTTATGTGTGAACGCTGACATGTACTGCACTGCAGGGAAATGGACGTGTAGGATGGTGTATATCTATCAGTCTGGCCCCAACGTCGGATTTGTTCAGCTTCTGTCGGATGGAAAATCTTCACACCTCTGCCTGCTCTTGCAGGACCTGCCAATGTGTTATTAGATGATGTTAGGATTATTATCGGGGATCTCGATGGCAATGGGTGTGTAATTTTCATGGATTTTCATGTTGAGTTTGATACTTACATTGAGTCAGGGAGGAGGACGTCTTCCTTGTCTCGCCAAGTGGGCAACACTGCGAAATCTCGTTCCTAGAGTCACAGAACGGCACTCTTAAGCTACAACCTCACGAGGGTTTGCGGCGCGCAGGAGAGAGCATTACCTGGACTGACTCTATCATTGTGCTTCCCTATTCAATCGACGAAGATGGCAAGACCAGTCTGCTGGTTGCATCTGAGAGAACTAGTTCTGGAACATTATCTCTTCAATTGCTCCGTAGTAACAGTCGAACTCTTCTTCCTTCTCCTCCGCCCATCGACACCAATATTTCGTACAACGGAAATCTGGCCACCGCGCGCGTTGCATCCACCAGTTCCCTCGATCTCGTCAACACCTTCGATGTCCAATCGGACAAGACGGAAATCACGGTCTTGCAATTCCGAGACGGTAATTTTGTGCCCGTGGATGGTGCTCGTCAAGGTCCATCGTATGCGAACTCGACTTGGGGAGATTTCCGTGGCATTGGTAGATTAGATCTCATGCTGAATACCCAAAATGGATTTGATGGGCAGTTCGACGTCTCCGTCCTGCCCTGTGCTTCGACGCAGCCAGTTGACTTTATCTCTGGGTACACCAATGGCATGGATGCCCGTGTCGACATCTCGTATGCTCCGCTCAGTGATCGGACTATGTACAGCACTGATTCCGATGTGTCTACTGCGCCCCTTGCTGCGCTGAACGGTATGGCCCGGAACGTGTCCTCAATTGCCAACTTATCCACTTCCACCATCGCTAACACCAGCCACAGTCGCTCAGAGATAATTTACTTCCCTTCCTGGGTCATCAAGCACGTCACCAGCACTCCGTATTCAGCCAAACCCGACGTCAAGGAGCAGACCCAATATGCCTATCGCAACGCGAGGTTTGACTACGAGGGTCGCGGGTGGCTTGGATTTGAAATGGTGACGAAGTCGACAGAGGTCAGTGGGACGGCTGAGGAGACGACGTACCTCCAGAACTTCCCTTTCCAAAGCCAGGTCTCTTCTACGCAGATGAAGACGAAAGCAGGGGAGATGATACAGACAAAGACATATGAATGGAGTGATGCAGGAGGCGAAAACAGCCATGTCCATAGCATTCGCATGACCTCTCTCAAGGAGGCTTACTACGAGGGTGGGACTCATGCATACAGCGCCGACGCGCATTACCAATACGATAACTATGGCAATATCACCGATCTCTCCATTGTGTCTCCAGAAACCGGCATTCCTCCTCTCTCCATTGTTTCTACATTTGAGAACTCAGTGGCTGGTATGTGGGTGCTGGGGAACAAGACGCGCGAGGTTGTAAAGCAGGACGGCATCGTACAGAAGGATGTGCAGTTCCAGTACTCCCCGGGGACTCCGACGCCGATAGAGACAAAAACTTGGGTCAAGGATAGCGAATGGATTACACAGACCGTTCAGTTAGACCCAGTTGGAAACGAACTTGTGGTTAACGGCCCGGGGCTAGCTCATAATGAGTTTGTTTACGACGAGACTTATTCCAACATCATCTCATCAAAGACATACGTCTCCTCTTCATCACCTCCTCTTATGGAACATTCGATCTTCAGTCTCGAACATGGCAAGCCTCTGTCATATACCAACAACAACGGGAACACCACCTCTTTTAGCTATGATGTCCTCGGTCGGCTACAGAATACATATCAAGAAGATTCCAGTGATGATATTACCTTGATTAAGAAGGAGTCCTTTACGCATGAAAACGGCTCCTTCAAGCGCACTGTGAGCACCAGGTCCTCTTGGGATAAAGAGGAGTGGTTTGAAACAGTAGAATACGTGGATGGGTCAGGGTCTGTTTGGAAGACGGAAACGCCCAAACCCGACAAATCTGGACTGATATGCGTCGAAATGCAGTACGATGGTGCAGGGCGCATGGTAGCTCAGTCGCGCGAGTTCTCCTCTGGTTCATCTCCTGCAGTCTCGAATTATTTCTATGATGCAAGTTCTCGAATTATAAAAGAGGAGATCCCTCCTCCAAGTGAAGGCCTTCCTTCTACCATCATCGAAACTCGATACAGTTTTAGCTCGGGTCTGGCAGAGTGCACTGAAACGTCTACCGCCGGGAGCACGGTGAAGATTGCAAAGCGAAAAGTACAGTATCTACCCAATGCTCATAATCCTGCCGTCGATAAGCTTGTACAGGCATATGTTGTTGTTTCTGTCAACGAGCTCGGACAGGAAACAGAGACTATTTTTGATGCGCTTGGGCGTCCCATCTGCATCAAAGATCCGAATGATGTCCAGTTAGCTCTCAATTGGGATGGACTTTCGAGGTTGACAGAACGCCACCTCTCTCAGAGTAGTGGCTCTGGCAGGAAGGACCTAAATCACTCCATGCTCACCTATGACGATGAGAAGTGCCAGACGACCGTGACCAATGTCCTTACAGGCTCACACACTATCACAACCTCCGACTTCATTCAACGCCCTGTCTCTGTCACTTCGCCTGACGAGAAAAACCTTGTCCATACCTATGATGTAGGTGGTCAGTATTCCAAGGGCCGTCTCATGTCTGTAACTTCGGAATCGACTGGCGTCTCCCGTCAATATGACTATAATCTCCAGGGTAAACTCACCAAAGATGTACTGCTCATCGACGGACAATCATTTACTACGTCCTATGTATGGTCACCTCTCGGCCAGCTCCTCAGCATTATCAACCCGGATGGTACAACCCTCGAGCGTGCATTTCTCCCAGATGGACACTCTGTCTCCCGCGTTCACCTCTTAGATACCTCTGATAGCATTCAAGCTCAAATCGCGCTTACCAACTACCAGGATGTCTTCGGGCGTCCTCTAAGTTGCGAATTTGGGAATGGTATTTCTTCTTTGGCTGCAGTGCATGATAATGGTGTGATCGCTAGCATAATCTTGTCGAAGAGTGGTCAGACTGTCCATAGCCAGCAGTGGAGCCTTGACGCGTTCAATAACATCAGCAAGTACGACCGTGAATTACAAGGCAATCTGTCTGGAAGCCATACCTTCCAATATAATGCGTCAGGTGCGTAATTTGTTTCAGCTCGTATCTTCATTATAACTGACCTTCCTACAAGGCGAACTTACAAAGGCTACAAGCGTTGATCCACTTCTACCGACCTCCGAATACATCTATGATCTATCAGGCAACATATCCGAAAAGAATGGCAAGATATTCACTAACGATGGCTGGCAGCTTTCGAACGTGAAGAAGGATGGCACAACAGAGTGTTCTTTCACGTACTCCGACGATGGCGCAATGCTATCCAAACTGGATAGTTCCAATGCGGTCATTAGGTCCATGAAGTACGACTCCCAAGGGCGCCTCATTCAACTCAACGATTCGCACATGGTATACGATTTTGGTGGACGCTTGGTCAAATGTACTCGAGCAAATGGGGATGTCATTATCTATCCGTCGCAGACATACGAGGTAGAGATCTCAGCCTCGGGGACCACGACACATACATCATACCTCGTTCACGGTTACCGACGGGCCTCTTTCACTCATGTCGAGGGTGGTTCTTCTGCAGTTAACTATTTCCATACTGATCACCTTGGAAGCACAATTGCCGTTTCCGACTCTGGAGGAAACATCGTGACGGAGTACAAGTACGATTCGTTTGGAAAGGTATCTATCGAAGGCCCGGACATTGCGCGATACAAGTTTTCTGGAAAAGAACTTATCGATGAGATCTATTACTTTGGCGCACGATTTTATGATCCCGATGTATGTCTGTCACATTTTCATGGAACCTATCTGACCTGCGTTGTTAGATTGGACGATTCTTGACTCTCGATAACTACCCGGTAAACTTGGACAACATCTCTCCTTCTACCTTCAACATGTATGCATTTTCACGCAACAACCCTATCAACTACATCGATGTCGACGGAAATGCCCCATGGTGGCATTGGTACGTGTACTTGATCTTCCAAATTGCTTCCTAGTGTTTAATAGATCTGATAGGTTTGTGGATGTCGTCCTTATTGTTGCCGCTGTAGCTCTTATGTTTGTGCCCGTGGTTGGACCGCTTGCTTCTATCGCCATGGGTGCGTTGACAGGTGCCTTACTTGGCGCCGGTCTGGCTGGTCTCAATGCAGATATCGCGGGGAAAAGTACTAAAGACTGGGGTATAGCGATGGGTATCGGTGCTCTCACTGGGGCGATTACGGGTGCTGCGAGCGCAGGACTCAACGTCGCGCTTCCCTCTCTGAATTTGTCAACCCAGGCAGTGAAATTTGGCAAGTATGCCGCCCGGGAAGTTGGGAAAGCCATTATCAACAAGGTGGTCAGCACAGGCACTGAGGCGCTGGGTAGGGTCATTGACAACGTTGCACATGGACGAGATGCGGATTATGGACTGATAGATATGGTTCCTCTCATGGGAGATGGTCCAACTGATTGGGTGGGCTACATAGAAACGGCAGCGAGTTTCGGTAAGCGACCTTTTTTAAACGTCTGTGATCTGGGCTCATGCCATTATTAGGAGCGGGTTTCGCTGCTGGCAAGTACAAGAGTAGTAAGTTGACTGATGGGTTCCGTCCCAATGGCGGACCGAAGGGCCTGATGCCCAAGGTGAAAAGCCTTGTTGGACTTGGAAAGGGGACGGGCTTGAATGGTTACAAGATGGAGTACCCATTGGGTCGAAACCTGCTCAAGCTTGCTCCTATCAAAGACTCGTCTTCCGTTATCCCATTGCGCTACGCCAGCCTGGGTTTGTAGGAAAATGTATCCTGAACCAAGTAACTCGGATTGCTTCGATCCACTTCCGTACTGTAGAATAGTGTACAATAAATATCTCATTTACAAGAATTCCACAATTGTTGTTCTCTCCGTTGAGGTCAAATCGTTGAATCGGTTGAAGAGTAATGAAGCTGATGGTGTCCGAGTACATTCGATAGCCAAACAAAAACCTGTAAACAAACTATACATTAACTATAATCCTAAGCGTCGTAACGTTGTAAAGCCATAAACTACTAAAAGAGCAGGCGTAACATAGATCATGAGCGAGTAGCGTGAGTGATATATGAGGCACAGAGTAAAAATAAGAATAATGAAAAGAAAGAAAACGAAGCTAGAGCGACTATAATGAACATGAACGAACGAACGGATGGGAATTGAACATGCGGTATACAATCGAATGAGGATAAGGATATGGGTATGGGTTCGAACGAGTTATGTGTAGGGGAGAAAATGATAGGATTCCAGCCACAAGGGAGGAAAGAAAACGTCGGCGTAGAATCACGCCTACCGCTTATCCTGAGGCCTGAGCGCTGAGCGTTCATCCGAGCCACGACCGGAGCCTCCGCACCTTTCTCCCTCGAAACATCCTTCGCCTCCCTCCAAAACTCCTACCAACACTGTCCCTTCCCTTCTTCGCGTATCAGTAACCTAGCCTCAGTCGGGCTTTCGGCAGACTCGGATTGGGTTTCAGATGTTCGAGGTTCGGGGGTGGTTCCAGCAAGAGGGCAGAGTTGGTGTCGGCATCGGCTTTGGGAATGACATGAGAGTCGGCTGCGTGGGTGCCACCGCTGTCCGTTGAGACGATGTCAGAGATTGAGAGGGCGAGGAGGAAGAATGGGAGTGGGAGGACCGGTGTCCACTGCTGCAAGTCAGCTTCACCCGAACGAGCTACGATATCCTCTTCAACAAGCATGCTTTCCTTCTCCACGTCATCGATCTCGATCATCTTCAAAGTCGGAATAATCCGGTGAACCAGAGGAGTTTTCGGTGTCGCTGAGGCCAGGAGAGGCACCACCGGTACATCGTTTGATCGCTCGTAAACGCGTAAACGGTCCCACAAATGTGGGTGTATACTGACACAGATGGCGAGAGAGACTAATGCACCACTAGATATTCCCGTGAGTGATATCGCCGCTACGCTGTATCTTCTGCACAGAATTGTTGCAGCAAGCGCGGATAGCAACAAATGCACCGTCGGTTAGATTAGCAGAAGAAGATATGTTGTTGGAATGATTAATGCCAGAAACGTCGATAAATGGACTGCGGAAAAGCATTAGCTTTATCTAGATATCCACGGAACAAACTAACTAACCTCCGAGCGCTGGCATAACCCAATAAGAGACTTCCAACGCCTCCTTCTAGTACCATTAACCCTTTCAGACCCTTAACTTCCTGATGTCCCAGGTAGCGCATCGTATCTCGGACTGAATTTTTTCGTTCAGTACAAAATCAGAAAAGCTCTTAGCTCCAGCAAAAGTCAGAACGGTTATTGATATTGAGCGCTTGAGCCATCGTAACAGTCGTTAAAAGTCGGAGAAGAAAGTTGGTCGGAAGATGGAAAGATAAAGGTCACAGGCGTGACCAGAAGTATGACGTCACCGGCCTGATCTCACGGCGCTTATTATAATTGCAAGACGCTCGTACGCGTTTACAACGATATTCATCTCTACGTCCTGTTCCTTCGTGGTCGCTGTCCAGTCCAGATGATGTATAGGTGATATAAAATACGGCGTTGTGGGCAAAGGTCCGGTGTGGCCATTGAAATATTGAGCGTTGGGACATCGCTTGACGATAATTGTCAATCTCTGTGCTTCAGCTTCCTGGGCACCTATAAGTTTCCATCCCTTTTTTAACAACTTCCGGCTCACCCAGCACTAGCAGTATGGCTCATCACTCCTACCTTCAGTTATTCCATTCAGATCGCCCAGCAGCCTCTCGCTTTTTTTCTTCTATTAAGAATGCTAGTTTAACTTCTGGCCATCATCGACTTTATGGTCTTTTATTTGAGTTGTCTAAGTATGTTTTTTTTGCTCTGTTTTACTGAGAAACAAATGTACAGCTGCTTCCTCTTCACTCAAGGTCATACGAAAGAACGAGATTCTGAGAATCTACACAAACAACAGACCCAAGTTCAAAGTTCCAACACACTGTCCTCTATAACAACTTCGTGCTAATCCGGCTTCCGATCCGTTCATCTCAATCTGGGATCCTATCAGTGTTGATCTCACAGCATCTGAACCCACTCCCGTGTTCATCCAAGAAGGTACTGGCCTTGAAGCTTGAAGTGCAAGACCTAAGGCCTAAGCTAGACACCTTCTACGTGTAAGCAACCCCGGGTCGCCATAGCTTGATGATGGACCCGACCGTCAGAGTTGAACTGTTTTGGGAGGGTGATGGAGAGTGGGCGGAGGCGCTTGATTACCCAATTGGGAAGTCTGCGGCGAAATCTCTCCAAATTTATTGATGCCGGTCGTTGTTTGTTATTTGCAGCGAGAAAGTGAATTTCCTTATGTACGGTACCTGGTCACCCGTCCCACCGTTCTGTTAACCTGAGAATTCGTATTCTTCCGAGTCATTGATCTCGCACTCCTTTTGGTTCTCATTCCTACTCGATCTAAACACACTATTCGATGTTTGCTGTTTGCTAGTATATTGATGGCGGCCTGGTATTCGAAAGAAGAAAACTTTACTTGTTGAATATCACTCGTTGAATACAGCTTGGTACCTCTCAATCATGCTCCAGCGGAAGAAAGAAAAGAGCAGACAGTAGTAAAGTCTGTGTACGGTTCTTACTGGACTTGTCTTTCTGAAAAAATGTTGAGGTTTGAACATGCGACTACTTACTCAAATGAGCAGCGTAAATTCATCCGAGTCACCGAGTCACCGTATGTCCACATGAATTTAACATTGGAATGGATAGTGTCTGATAGAATTCATGTTGTCGAAGCCGCGGGGATACTGAACTTTTCCCAGTGCTCATTGATCCTGCATGTTCCTCTATAAAACCTAGAATTAAAACAGCTAGTCAGCAAGCTTCAGAACGATACTACACAAACATTCAAGAAATCTCAAATGCCCGTTATGAGTTATTTGCTTTAAATTTTGCAGTAGTTGGGTCGGGATGATGGGCTGGAGGTTAGGTATAGTGGGCCCTGGGCCTGAACACCCTTTCAGAATACTAGTTAGGGGCAACTGATCGTCCATTCCATTTGAGGTGATATACGTAGACTGTGTAGTTGACTACTTATGAGAATTCATGGCTTTACAACTTTCGAACACCACACTGGTAACAATGCAGCACAAAGTAGAAAACTGTTGTAGGAAGTACCAAAACCTGCCCACATCCTCCTAAGTACTCGATCTACACTGTGACTTGGATCTGCCCTTTGCGGTGGTCAGTGGTGGATACCTGGTGTTCAAGCTCTAAAAAGTAATTGATTAATCATATGTTCAGCAGTGGTCATAAATATGACTGAACCAGGAAAATAGCTCACCGATGAAGATGGAAGTGCCAACTTTGAATTTAGTATTGAAGACAGACAACCCGTGGATTCGGCCAGGCATCTTTCAAACAGTTATCAGCATGAACAATGAAAACTAATGACGATCCAGTTTAAAGTTAAGGTGCTAAACTTACTTGCGCCCAAGTCAAGTGAGGGGGTTCATTACTGGCAGACCCCATAAGCTGCCCAGTGTACGATTCGCTATACAGGAGTGGGACAGCAATGGGGTTCCTTCCATCAGATCCCATCATGTTGATATCAACTGCATAGTTAATGTGGTCTAGAGATGAAAAATCCCCAACTTGGAAGTGAGCCAATGCTTTCAAGTAACATGATTGATGATACATACAAGAGAATTTCCCGTCCCCTAGGTCGGCATCGTACCCTGTCGGATAATGAAACCTGTAATCTGTCGTAGTCCAAAAGGTGAAGCCGGTGTTGTTGTTGGGTTCGCTGGGGGTTGAACCCGAATGCAATACTATCACGGTAACGTCGTCTGAGTTGGCGTGACGGTAGGCATACACATCCAGCATCCAATCCGTGTTGACAACCCGGTAAATTTGACTGTGGAGTTGAAGTTTAACATTCGGCCGATACAAACAGGAAAAAAACATTTACTTGGAAAATCCCTGGGTGCCGTAGGGTGGAGTGAGCTTTTTCACGACGCCGCTGGGGAAGAACATGGAAGGGAGAGCGCCCGTGGTTGAAGAAGACATTTGAGATGAGCTTGAAGCGACGAGTGACTAGTGAAGCTTGAAGAGTAGGCGAGAGGGATGGATTCTAAGTTGATTTCAAGTAAGGGTCTTTATACGGTGCTTTCGAGGGCTGAACGTTGAATGCCGGACTCAGAGCTTAGGTCCTGTTTGCGTGCTTTGTCTACAGGTACAAGCACAAAATCCCCATTGCGAAGGCCCATTTAGTAAGAATGCGAGTCGATTGTTTGCCGCTACGTAGTACATGAACCTGGATGGTTGGACATGTAAAGAATCCATACCAACTCTCTACATGAAGGCACACAACGCTGACTTGGACAGAACCATGTCTAGCGAGATATGAATGCTACGCGAGACACAAGATTAGTTCACGGATGGATATATCATCGGTCAGGTCTACCTTCCGGAACGTGCTGGCTTGTTTGCGGGTTTACAATGTGATAGACGTAGTAGAAGTTCTGGGGATAGGAAGTCAGTACCTGGTCTAGTATATCAGGTTGCAACAGAGTCCAGACCTAATGGTTCTCTCGAGCCTTGTGCGTACCTTGTGTGTACCTTGTGCGTAGATGGACTACTAGTGAGAACACCCGCTGAACTGGAAATGTCGGTCCAAAAACACGCCCGTGGTCCCCAAGATGTCCAACGAAAGACTGCAACATGATAGGTAACTGAAACGGTGCCTGCCTATCCCAGCTATTCATCGTCGCGGAAGCTGGACCCAGAAACTTAAAGCGCCGTAGCAGAGGAGGAAGGGAACCGATGTTCATGATATACTTGCATAGTTATTCCCGTGGACTACCAAAATAGAGGACATCTGAGCAGAATTTCGGTTGTGGATGATCAATATAATATTCAATGACTATGTATCAACTCTGAACTCAACACGCATCAGGCTGCCAACTGCCAGCGGAGACAAAAGCACGGAGCCCTTTGGTATTCGACGTCTCGATGATAAGTCGTGCACTAGCTGACTCGGTATGGCCGTAAAGTGTGGACGTAAGGAGGTCGCTCTGCGGACCGGAATTCGCAATTTTTTTTCTCACAGACGGCCCGAAACCAAGAAGCGGCGACCTCAACTACTCAGCTCTTTTCCTTCCACACCCTTCAAGCGATCCGCCTTCTTCAGGTCGCCCAGCATCAACATCTCCTGCAGCTGAATTGCTCTCATACCGCCGCCATCGACTTTCCTATAATCATTAATCTGCATTTTTCATTTTACAAGTGAGTTATCTTATCTTTGTTTGGGTTAGCTCATCGAGGACTTTGATTTTTTATGTTGCAGTAGTCCTCAGTAATTTCTTTGCCTGCGTTCTCTCCAGTACCCACCACATTGACGCACACGATCGCTGCTAACAGCACGGCCGCAAATGGACACAGCAGAAAGAAACCAAGACCGAATCGAGTACGAGTGCGAGTCGTGAAATTTGAAACACCGAGGACGAGGAAAGACGGAAAGTACCCGAACAGTAACAACCTGAATACAAATCCAGGTCTGATTCTAGCCATTCTCACTCGCCAGCTTCCTCTCCATCCCATTTGGACTCGAACCAGCGTCTGAAAACGTTGACTTGCCTGGTCCGACTCGTACCCATACCACCATCGCTCGAGTGATGACATGCGCTGACACCGAACAAGTCTTGGCTAGTGGCTTTCAAGCGCGTGGATTCTCGACCTGGGAATTGGGGTGATGTTCTACGGATGTCGATGAAGACTCGGTGCTTCCTGTTATCGACCAGATCCAGAATACCAATCTACTCTTCGTCGAATGATCTCATTCTACGCCGAAGTACCCCGCCAAGCGTATCAGCAGTGACTGGGAACAGATCCTCCGTATAGAGTTTTGGGGACACGACGATAGGTTGTTGGATGAAAGTTTGATGAATTTAAGTGGCTGGTGGAGAGGAAGATGGCAGGGTATATTTCTTGGACGAGTAGCGGCAGCGCCAGAGCTACCACCCCTCAACCGTGCTTGGATGGCACGATGGTTGAAAGAGCTGAAACGTTCGGACCCTAACGCCGGTCGTGGCCGTGGAGGCTTTCAAGGAGGAGGTCGTTGTAGTAGTGCTATCCGCTCTTCTCTTGACTCAACCCATCCTTCATCTCAACCACAGCCACCCACCCATGCATACTCTAACACAGTATCGTCGTTCAATATCCCGAAACCCATCGACGTCCGTGAAAGAGGAAATGGAAGAGAAAAACCGCCCTTCGAAGACGTGTTTACAGGCAGACCGCGCCCCGTATCGCCGAGATTTCCCCATCATCGCTCAGAAACTCCAACTCTTACAACCCACAGATACATGTCAAATTCTCTTCAGCTCGATCGATATAAGCAGAAGAAGCTGTTCTCCTCGTTCCAACCGGGACTCCACCAGATGACCACTCCCAATCCCAGCCGGTCTTTTCTCCGTCTCGTCTACATTCTCCCTCTTAATCTGCGTCAGTGTATGCTGGAATAGACACCACCCCTTCCACACCCGCTCGGCGCAGCGCTCAACCCTGCCGGTTTACCAGACAGAGTGGGTTTCCTGTAACAATTTTGCCATGAAAACTGCTTCAGATTACTAGTTAGAGACTATGTCTACAGCTTCTCTGTATGCAACCCTTTATTCTACCTCATCCACACGGCGCATTAAAACTCTCAGGTGTCGGACACTTTTTCTCAAAACAACAAGTCGAGAGCATTATTGTGCACGCACTGGTGCACATGTTCGATGAATTCCGCTTCAAAGTTGACTGGAATAATCTCCGACACCATGCGTGCAGTGAGATTCACGTGAGTAACTTGAGCGGGGATACGAGAGAACTTCGGAGGGTTTGTGAGCTTCACGAAACAGCATCAGGTTTGTTGGATTTTTACGCGGTTTGCTTGTTCATGGGTTGACTTTGTCCTTGCTAGGCTTGCATCTGCCGTCATGCCATCGTCTCTGTTGCGGCTAACCCAGCTTGTCCCTCTTTCCTCTTTCGCACATGGCAAGTGCATAGTGAATGAAGTCTGGTAGAGTTGCTTGGCTGATACTACTAAAAGGCAGGGCCATAACATGAGTAGATCGTGAATGAGTAGCACGAGTAGCGTGCGATGCATGGAGCAAAAATAAGAATAATTCAAAGAAAAAAAAACGAACCTACAGTGACCGAATGAACGAATGGGGATGGAAAGGACTGCAGTGAGAGGGGTAAGGATAAGGGTATGGGTATGGTATGAACTGAGTATGTGTAAGGAGAAAAATAGGATTCCAGCGCAAGTAACGTTGGTGTAAGACCGCCCCGCCTACCGCTTACCATAGTCCCTTATCTGAGTAATGACCAGAGCCCCGCACCTTTCTCCCTCAAAGCATCCTTCACCTCCCTCCAAAACTCACTGCCAGCACTGTCCCCGACCTGCTTGAGTATCGGTATCCTAGCCTCAGTGGGGCTTCAAAAGACTCGGATTGGGTTTCAGATTTCGAGTTTCGGGGTGGGGTCATGCAAGAGGACTCGAATTGGCCTAAATAGCTTCCCGGCGTGCTTTCTTGACTCTATCCAGTGCGTTGGGCAGTGAGAGCGTAGCTAAGACTGACGCTGGGGCGAGGAGGGAGACAGGAGGGCCCAGTGTCGGCGTCGACATTACCCGTCTTTCTCGTCCCTTCCGAACTGATTTCATCCGCAGGACAATTTAACCAGTTCCTTCCTACGGAAGCCACAGCGCGCAGTTTTCGACACCGAAAACGATGAACAACGGCCTTTCTTGAGTAAACCGGGCGGAAGCATGTCGGGAGAGGTTCTGACTCGTTGACCATGGTTGCGGTAGGTGAAAAACTCGTGTATCAAATGTCGATAAATGTACTGCATAACCTCCGAACGCATAACCCAGTAAAAAACCTCCAATGTCTGCTCCCCGTACCATTAAGCCTTTCAGGCCCTTCGAGTTCCGTAATTTTCCGGGTAGCGCATCGTATCTCGGACTGAATCTTCGTTAGGAGGTAAGATGAAAAGATTATAGATAAAGGTGTGACCAGAAACTACGCCTGAAGGTGGAGAAAAGCCAGACTTGGAACATGAACCCGAAAGAGAATTGTCTCCTGATTAAAGGTCAGTACGACAGAATATGCAACGAAAACTATGTATTATTGTACTAACATTGTACTACTGTACTATAAAAACATGCCATCTCTTCCTCGCCCACTTCAGAAATGTAGCTCTAGTAATTCATCCGATCAGCGCATTTCTTTCTTAATTAGGATATACTGCAGCGGAAGTAATTACCATAACGGTATTAAGGTACCGATCTTTCAGAACAGAAACTCGGCAATAAATTGCCCTCGTAATAAAGGTGTGACCAGAAACACATGATGTTACCGGCCCGGAATCAGAGGATTCTGTTCTGGGAGTCGGTAAAACTGACTCTAGCGACATAGTGCTTATAGAGCACTGCCTTAGGGTATATTCTGGTATAAGATAGTCCTTTATCCTAGACCGCTACCTTGTTAAATTTATCTGGGCCATCTCCAATTCTCTCCGTGATTCCAACTTGCTTGATTCTCTCCCAAACAATCACAGAAATCTGCTGTTTAAATAATGGTCTGGGACACAAAGATGACGAGGCATATATGGAAGGACAACTCGATAAAATCCGTGCTGCTTGGCCTCTACTTATATCAACCAAGATGAAGCATGAAGCAATTTCAAACCTTGAACTTCTATTAGTGAAGCGTTTTCTCAACTTCAAGTTAGTACCTGTGCATTGTGTTTCAAATCTGGGGGTTATATCAAGGGGGGCCATTGGCCGCCGTTCTACCTATTCTCTTTGCGGTGTTGATGCGATGCCACTTAATCGGCCAGAATATCACGCAGGAGAAACCCACGGCTAGCGATCAAGTAGCCTGACTTACAATTTGCTATAAATTTTGCGGTATATGGGATAGACTGATCCATTCCATCTTGATAAAGTGGTACACTTAGGATGTGATTATTATTTATTGGGAATTCATGGATTTACAACTTGAAGACAACACTGGCACAACGGGACACAAACTTAAACATGCTCACATCCTCCTTGATCTACACCGAGACTTCTATCCTCCCAGACGGGGGGGGGGGTACGGGGTACCTTGGGATCACCAAGAGCTGTGAGTACTCTAAAAAGAATTATTTCATGCTCATAAATATAACTGAACCAGGAAACTTGTATAGCTCACCGATGAAGATGGAAGTGCCGACTTCGAATGAAGAATTGAAGACAGACATCCCATGGATTCGGCCAGGACCCTATACAGTTATCAACAACGAGAATAATGACGACATATTTAAGGTGTTCAACTTACTTGTTCAAATGTCAACTTAGGGAATCCGGTACCAAAGGTTATCTGCTGCGCAATAATCGTTTCGTCATAGATGAGCTCGACGGGAATGGGATTCTTTCCATCAGGTCCTATCATGTTGATAAGGTGCGTATAGCTAATGTGGTCTGAAGATCCCCAAGTGAACCGATGTTTCAAGTAACATGAATGATGACATACAAGAGTATTCGCCATCCCCTAGTTGTGAATCGTACGCCGTTGGATAATGAAACTTGTGCGCTGTTTCTGGAGTAGTCCACAAGCTGAATAAGGCCCTTGTTACAGGTGCGGAAGTTGAACCCGAGTGTAATACTATCACAGTAACATTATTTGAGTTGGCGTGGCGGTAGGCGTACACATCCAGAATCCAATCCGTGGCAACCTGGTAAACTTCACTGTAGATTATTTAACATTAGGCGATACAAACGCATAGAAATCATTTGTTCACTTTGAAAAGCCTTTGGTACCGTATGGGGGAGTAAGTTTTTTCACGACGCGACTGGGAAAGGAAATGAGAACGGAGGTGACAGATCTGTTGGAGCAACATACGTCGGTGCTATGTCCTCAGAGGCCTTGAAATCACTAGCATTGAGTAATAATAAGGTGGTGTCAAAGGCCTTCCAAGAACGACACGACATACCTAGTGATCTCAACTGGGTTGGGAAAGTCGGCAACCATGGACTGGGACCTACACGCAAATATACAAATTAGGACTGTATATGACACATACGGTAGAACAAAAACATGCAATTTTGTACTGTCCGTCATAGCTTTCATGAGGGCATCGCGCGACTTTGCATTTTCCGTGACAGCTCTAAAGATGGCCTCGTACGAGGCATCCATCTCTGCGCCATTCTCAAGAGCCTTTACAAGGGTGGCAACATGGTGCATATCGGCCTCGACGTTGTCACTGCCGATGGAACAATGTTAAAGGTTAAGAAGTCGTAAGGAACGACGACATACGAAGGTAGAGTGACCTTGGTCGCGGTTTCATTATTACTGGTAAAGCATTAAGGGATAAGTATATCGTGCAGTGGCGTACATGGGGAACGCACGAGATTGAGTCAGTGTTTGAAGAAGACATTTGGGATGAACTTGAAGTGACGAGTGAGACTTGAAGCTTGAAGTTTGAAGCTTGAAGAGTGGGTGAGAGGGGGGGATTTTAAGTAAGGCTCCTGAATACGGCACTTTCCAAAACCGATGTAATGATTTCTGTAAGTGGCAGAGATTTCTATTTCTAGGCTTCTTGTCTCGTGTAGGCTTATACGGATACATTGTTTTTGGAAGGTAGGAAGGAAAAATCATTACACAGCATTTGCACAGCATGGTGCAAGAGCTAGTGCTGAATGTTGAACGTCGGAATCAGATCTTCTGTTCGGTTCTCGCATTTGGTCGCAGATACAGGCACAAAATCCCTGTCGACATAGTCAGAGTGCAAATCGATTATTCGCCGCCACATACTTACATGCGCATGAATGGCTTGGGCATCCAAGGCATCCATACCAACTCTCTACATGAAGTCACACAACGCTGACCCGGACAGACCCCGGTACGTTGTCGACGTCTAGCGAGATGCTAATGTGAGACATAAGATAGTATCAATTCATTTCACGGATGGGTGTGTCTTCGGTTGGGCCTACCTGCCGCGACGGGCCAACTTGTCTGCGAGTTTACGATACAATAGGCATCTGGATAGGAAGCCAGCACCTGATCTAGAGTAGTATTTCTGGTTGCAATAGACCTGATGATTCTCTCAGGCTTTGTACGTAAATGTACTAGGAACACCCACTGAAACGAAAAATGTTGGCCCTAAAATCATGTCCGTGACCCCCAAAATGTCCGAAAAAGTGGTATTTCTGGTTGCAGCAGACCTGCTGGTTCTCTCGGGCTTTGTGCGTAAATGACAATGTACCAGGAACACCCGCTGAAACAGAAAATGTTGGCCCTAAAATCATGCCCGTGACCCCCAAATGTCCGAAAACCAGGACTTGTGAGGAACGGATTCAGCGGAGTAATCCGAGCCTTGCGACGGTAGCTTGTAACCCACTTGTCTGAGGTGTGAATTCAGAGAGGGTAATTTGAATTTTCGTTGGCACTTGACACTGCCACCCATCCCCACTATACAGAGCCAGGAGAGCTGGGACTTGGTGTTTCATGGAGAGCTTCTTGGATGCAATCCGTGTATTGGTTTGTATTGTAATAGATTGTGGAATCATTGGGGATTGTGGTGGCAAAGAGAGCTTCATCAGACAAATGCGCTGTCAGCGACGCAATCGTGGAAAAAGATGAAACTGACCATACCTAATGTAAAGGAAGGATAAGATGAGTATATTTATACTCAGATATGTGGATATCACGTTGTATCCCTACCTGGGAGGGCAAAGGCACAATGTAATGGCGCGATACCGTTCATCCCATTCATGGAAGCCCCGAAAGCTCAAGCAGAGCGGACATCGTTAGTACCAGACTTTAAGGTTATGTTGACTCGGACATGAAACCAGATGAGATTGCCGGGATAGACTCTACACCGGGTTCCTCGAATGTCTTC
>JADNRY010000494.1:0-43633 GCA_015501585.1 Rhodocollybia butyracea | reverse complement strand
AGAAAGATTGTTGGCTTTCTTGATATCATCTGCAATCTTTTCGGCGAGGGCATCTATCGGAAATCCCATTAGACAGTGCTCAGCTAATGGAATAACGATAAATACTCACAAACTATACTCTGGGGGTGACCCGGAGGCAAGATAGGAAACGCGCTTGAGTCTACTACCCTCAGGTTGTTGACGCCAAGCACTTGCGCTTGAGTGTTGAGCACCGCAGTTGCATCGTGGGCGGAACCCATCTTGCAGGTGCACGAGGCATGCCATACAGTCATCGCTCCCTCAGTGATCTGTTCGAATATCTCATCGTCTGTGGCAAATTGCAGACCAGGATAGGTCTCGGTACCAACAACGACCTCCTGGATGGAAGCTGATGCAAAGAATTGCCTGGCACGCTTGTAAGCCGCCAGAATGAGAGCTTTATCTGAGGGGGCGGTAAGAAAGTTGGGATTGATGATCGGGGCGACGGATGCGTCTGCAGAAGCGATGGTGACATTGCCTCTGGAGAGAGGCGCGACGAGAGTAGCGCATACACTAGCATAGTTTCCCGAAGAAGGCTGGGATGAATCCGGTGCAGCTGAAACGTAGATGTAGTCAGCCTCTGTCAAGTACTCAGGTAATATCATAACTCACTCCAATTACCAAGGTATCCAGGGGAGACAATGTACTAGAGTAACGTGTTACTATGTGCTTGTTCAAAAATCCTAGGCTGTTCGTACCTCAATCTCGGGCCAGTCCGAAGGGAAAAACTCCAAGTCCTTGAGTACAGATTTCGAGAAGTTCGATCGCACACCCGCTGGGGCCTTCTCCCAAGCCAAAAAGTCAGCGACATTGCTAGTAAGGGCTCCCGGTGGCATTAGTCTGATATGCGGCAAGCTCATCTGCGGAGTAGGTCGGATCCTATAAAGAGAGTTATGAATTGCCTTCATCGTTGCTAAAAGGGGAGTATATTCACGTTGAGCATGCGCGAGACAGAGTCAACCTTGATTGGGTAGGCAGGGTTAGCCAAGACGTGATCCCACATATTCTATTGAAAAATTAGTGGGTACACTACAAGCCAAAAGCAGATAATACTTACCTGTCCGACGTTAGGATTGTCCACGATCACATCGATCCCGAAGTGCTCCAACGTGGCTTTAGGACCGATACCAGAAACCATGAGCAGCTGAGGCGACTGAAAAGATCCTGCGGACAGGATGACCTCTTTCCTCGCGTTGATATTGAACGGTTTTAGTCCAGTTATGTTAACCTGTACACCGGTAGCGGTCTTGTGGGAGTTGAATAGAATTTTCTTAGCCATCGTCAACTGGAAAACCTTAAGGTTGGTGCGATGGGCGGAGTAAGCGGACAAAAAGGTTTCCTGAGAAGATGCTCTGGCCTCCTGTTTTGGGTCTATGGTGGCGGGGCAGTACTGAGCTCCCATGAGCGTACCAGATTGGAAGTCTTCTGTGGACGGAATCCCTATCTCATTGAAACCTTTCTCTGCATAACTAAATATTCAAATATGAGGAATGATAATCCGGATCCACGCGACTGGTTCTTACCTGGAGAAGGGCTGCGCATAGTTGGGGTATGAAACCTGCAACGGTCCACCGCTGCGCTCAAAAGCGGCGGGGTTGAACTGTGGTGTCGAGTTGGTTGCTCTGAGCTTGCTGTTCGGAGTCGTGAACTGCACGCTCTTCTTCATGTAAGGCAGGAAGTTATCCCAAGTATAACTTTGGTCGTCGACTTGGTCTGCCCACATCTGCAGAGACTGTACCGTTGGCCTATGGTAAATCAAGAAGTTTCTAGCTATTCACCAAGTGAGATCACAGTTCGATGAGATTAAGCACATATCAAACCTGAAGAGCCACCAAGAGTCCTCCCACGAGCATAATGTATGGCCCTGTTTGCAAAACCTGGTTGAGGAGTGGTCATAAACTGCCAGTCGACAACAGGATCAGCGTCAGAAATGGAGGCCCCCGCGCCCACAACATCGCCGAATGGGGTCGAAGAAATGGGTGCGTTTTCGAACTCGTAGAACGATCCAGCTTCAATGAGGGCCACAGTAATTGAAGGATCCTCGGCAAGCCGCGCGGCTATGGTCTGTTCAGGACTGCAATCAGAATGGGTGGTTTGACAAAGAAGGTTGCGAAATTAACTTACTATGCCGGCTGTCCCGCCACCAATCACGACGAAGTCAAAGGTCTGATCCTGACCAGTGATTTTCGCCGCTAGGCCTCCAAGGGCTTTAGTTGAGTTCTCGCGAGCTACCATCCATGCAGGCTCATCTCGAGAGACATGAACTGCATTGAGGAGCGTTGCAGAAGCAAGTGCCGTAAAAGCGGAGGCCAGGAGGACCATGTTGAGAAGGGGATGAGATGAAGTCGTGGAGTCGAATAGGATGCCAAATCCTTTATTTATAAGTTTGGTGGTAGAGCGCTGTATTGAATTACTACGAATCCAGGCGCACAGCAGTCTCCCGAGTTGGTGACCTGCCTGTTTTAGTGGCTAAGAGTTTGTGGGCAATGCAGGTACCTGAGGAGAAGTCACTTTCACGCAGGTACGGAGTCAGGGCAGATGATATCAAGCAACAACGGGAATGAATCATTTCAGAATTAAGAAGCGTTGCCAGTGCCATGTATGTAGAGCCTCATATCCACCTGTATTTTACTGAAGCCAGGACCCTGGCTTATTGGGAGTGAACCTAGTTACTAGTAGACATGGAGGTAACCGAACAAGATTTGCCTGAGACCCCTCCAAACAACAGGGGAAAAAAATGTATCCAGGCTGCCCCGGGACCTAGATTTCGACCGAAATTTTAGATTAACGTTCTATTTAACCTGTAAAAGGCTTTTTTGAATACAATGACTATTGCAAACATCAAGCTAGTTTTAATTGAAGACCAAAACCGCCTCTTCAATCTCCAATCCCTAAGAAGACTTTCAATCAGCCGTGGCTGACTCGTTGGGGTAGTATTTTTGCGGGTGTGTATTTGGAATGGTCGAGTTTGAGATGTAATACATAGCTCGAAAGTTGAAGGTCGTATCAGAGGGCGGCAATAATTTCTGCTTTTGCATCGAAACGAAAGTTACTAGAGATACCGCAAAAAAAAATTTCCGTTGCGACTCGTATGACACTAGCACGAGTGGGGCCATTCATGTTCACACTGCCTAGTAATAAAGAGTTACCTGTCCTAAAATCTAACACTTTAACCAAAGATTCAAGTTAGACCCATTTTTTGACTGAACCATTACCTGGTTGACCCCCTGCAAACAGGAGACGTCTGAAGGCCCGCCCTATAGGTTCGTTCCGTTTCATCCGAGGAACGCTCTCCCTGGCGGCAAGTCTATCACCGTGCGCTCCGGATCTCTTTACACCGACTGTTGACACGCTTCTGCACTTGGTGTTCTTCATGAACGCCGCTGCCTGCCAGCAGTAGGCTATTACCATAGATGCATCTCTCTCTATACGTTTATCGGTCAATAGATAGTATTTCATCGACGGAGATCTGGCGATTCCCTTAGTTCTCCTTGGAGAACTCTCAACAAAATACTCCTTTTCGACGCCTTCAAATACAAATGCGTCGAGGAACGGTCACATATACTTAGACAAACGTTCATCTCCGCGTATAGAGTTACTCCGTTACTCTGGATAGATGAAAACATGTCTGGGCCTCAACGGAATACCATCTGCCCGGTCAATAGCGCTGAGAACGTGGGAAACTGCTGAGAAAAGGTGGCGACGTCGTTCAAATTCGAATTCAAGAGATTATCCCGACAGGAACGGAATGTGATACCAGTACTATTTTGGGCGTATCAGGCCCAAATTAGGATCTGGGAGTCCTGGAGGCCCTGGTCGATAACCTCCCGCTACGCTGATTCCGGCTGCTGCGGGAATGTTTGCTCCAGGCCAGGGGGGTTGCTTTGTCGAGCACGGGAGCACCAATCTGTCATGGGCTGTTAAGTTGAAAAAAAAAACTCTGAGTTGTGAGTACCGGATTCGGTAGTCCTTATCTCCCGCGAGCGATCCGTTGATAAGTAATATTGATTGAACATATGAGGGTACACAAACTTGATTAGCATGAAAAAGTTTCGTACAAATGATACTTACCTTTATACGGCCGGGGTTCTTCAGTAATTATGGCCAGAGTACTTGATCTATTCAATCTGATATAACGCCGGAGGTGGATCTTTGAATCGGAGGGAAATGATGGCGAATAAAGGCATACACAAGCATGCACATTGCAGAAGATTGCAGTTCGCTGGGATCGTAGGGTGCCTTGGTATCCATCAAAAAGAACGCTTCCGCTGAGATCACGGCCCATGAATGATGCTATGCAAAATGAGCTGGCCCGGATAGTTCGTACAATCTGTCAGCAATCTGTCCGCTTACCAATGAATCCCAGTTTCTCTCGTGTTACCTCTACAAAACCCTAAAGAAACTTGTTTATCCAACTTAACAATGCCCATCGTACCCATCGGAAAAGTGCTCGTAACCGGCGCCAACGGCTATATAGCTGCATGGGTCGTCCGCACGCTGCTCGAGAAAGGATACAGCGTTCGAGGAACAGTTCGTTCTGAACAAAAAGGCCTGCATCTGAAGAAAATCTTCGCGAGTTACAAGGAAAAATTCGAGACTGTCGTTGTAGAAGACATCACCAAAGTATGTACATCCTGCACTGGGTCGAGTTCATGCACAGATCTATGATCACAGGAGGGAGCATTTGATGAAGCCGTGAAAGGCGTCGATGCTATCGAGCACACTGCATCTCCTTTTCATTTCAAGGCCGATGATCCCAAAGGTACGACTATGCGCTATCAGCACTCGAGCATAACTAACAACATCCCGACAGAACTAATCACTCCAGCTGTGAATGGAACCATCAGTGTCCTAAAAAGCGCACTCAGCATTCCCTCCGTCCGCCGTATCGTAGTGACCTCATCTGTCGCTTCAATCCTGGAGGACCTCCCTGCGCCCAAAGTCTTCAGTGAATCGGATTGGAACGAGCAAGCGATCATTGCAGTGAACACCGAAGGGAACAAGGCAAGCCCGGCAAACAAATATCGCGCTAGTAAAACGCTGGCGGAAAAAGGTATGATCATGCTAGTTGATTTGGGGGTATTGTCCTCACCGCCGGTACTTAGCTGCTTGGGAGGTTTACAACGCTAACAAAGGGAAGATATCTTGGGACCTCGTAACTCTGTGCCCTCCTATGGCGAGTTTTCCTTCATTCCTTGTTCATTCATATCCACTGATGAGTTTGGACCTATCAGGTCTATGGCCCGGGCATCCACGATGTCTCTTCTCCTTCCGCTCTCGGAACTTCGGCCGCAGACTGGTATAACTCCGTTGTCCGCCCTAATTCCGGCGGTAAGCCGATCCAGGCTATCACCTCTGTTGCCTTCGGC
Organism: Rhodocollybia butyracea; assembly: GCA_015501585.1. Lineage (NCBI taxonomy): Eukaryota > Fungi > Basidiomycota > Agaricomycetes > Agaricales > Omphalotaceae > Rhodocollybia > Rhodocollybia butyracea. The sequence continues at coordinate 38,246 of JADNRY010000494.1, read as the reverse complement.
TACGTCGATGTCAGGGATATCGCGATGGCTCATGCTTTGGCACTGCAGAAGGAAGATGCAGGCGGTGAGCGATTGATTATTATCAACAAAGAATTCGTCTTCCAGGATTTCAGTAAGTCTCATACGTACTTTGTTCGAAACCTCAGCAGACTCATCTTTTCCATCTCATCTAGTCGATATTGCCAACTCTCTTTCGCCTTCGCCTATCCCTTCCCACACTGATCTTCCGAAAGGGTCACCAGGAGCTGGGAAAGGGTTCCAGCCAATGGTCACCTATGATCGCACCAAGACTTCGAAGATATTCCCGGAGCTTAAGTATCACACCATGGAAGAGACCACCAAAGATACTTTGGAGGATTTGAGCGCAAGGGTTGGTAGTTAGGTGGTGTAGAATAGATATGCCGTGTATAGATAGAGCATAATCGATGAAAAATTGTTTGTACCATTGGTTGGAGTTGTAGGAGGCTGAACGGAGATATATAAAGTACTGGAGTGAGTGCAAGGATAAGAGTTTTTTTGCGATGTTTCGCCTTCTGCGTTATATTCGCACGATCACAAGGCTTGGCGCGTTCTTGTTTATTACTATTAGCGAACAACTTTTCTTCGCTAGCTTATGAACTACAAGACGGCTAGCCAGCATAGCAATACGGTACCAGTTGTTCGAGACTTCAGTCTTGTCCAGTCTTCAGAATCCAACTTCGCAATCCTCATTCATCGAAACTTGCAAATGATTCATCTTCATGCTACTCTAAGTAAAGTCGATTTAAAGTCGATTGAAGCAAGATTGAAGCAAGATTGAAGTGCCCACTAAACTTATACTCTTCATTTTGTTGCATCTAACAGGAACAAGTAATACTCATATATACTCTAGCTCTACAACTCCCAATACAACCAGCTCTGCATAATATAACAAAGCCATAACTCCAGCCTTGTACGAATCAGATTCACTGAATCTCTGTATTGACTTTTGCAAGGGCATCGGCATACGAGCTCTTAACTAATGCAAGTGCCTTGCCCGAACGAGGAGTGAAGGCGCATTTAAATGGAAGAGAACGCCTACAATATTGGTTTAGCACCACAGTAAGGTAAAATGAAGATGGAACTAACGTTATAACACCAGGAGTGAAAGCAGCAGAAATCGGTATGTTCACGCCTTTGTTGTCCTTGGCTGGTGTGATCTTGTACACCATTAACACCGAAGCAATAGCCATCCAAAGGCTAGCCTCCGCGAGATGCTGTCCAACGCAGATCCTGCACATGGAGATCATCCATCCGGAGTTCAACAAAATGATATGGATACTTACCGACGTCCGAATCCGAAAACAACTTTGCGTGGGTCCATGTTGATGTTTTCCTCAGGCACGGCACGATTATAACGATCCGGATCAAACTTTTCGGGTTCTGGATAGATTCTGCCATCGTTGAGGATAGCCCTGAGAAGAAGGTATATTTGGAATTGTATTGTCAGATGGAAGAAATTGCGTACCAGAGGTTAGCGAATACAGTGGCACCTTTGGGGATGCGGTAGCCTTCATACACGTCCTCCTGGGTTGTGCAGTGAGGGAGACCTACATGGTGGTAAGTTGGGATAGTTCACTTGAATGAGAAACACACTTACCGAGAGGAATGACAGGTTGGAAACGGAATACTTCCCACAAGATCTTGTCGAGGTAGGGAAGTTTATTCCTGTCTTCATCGAAGCTGGGAAGATGGAACTCCTCGTCTCCGATCCAGGCATCGAGCTCCGCGTGGGCCTTGTCCTGAACTTCTGGGTTCATGGCCATGGTCAAGATGAAAACCAGAATTGCGCTTGCCGTCTGACATATCAAAGTCAGCTTACAGCCTGATATTGTAATGGGAGAAATTGACTTACGGTGTCGGATCCAGCGGCAAAGACAGCCTCTGCAGCCCACCGAAGCATGTCTTCGGTGTCGGGAAGAGAGGTGTCCCTACTTTGCAAGAATGTGGCAACAACGGAAGGTGTGAGATCGTGTTTTTCCTGTGAGGGGCGGTCAATACATATACTGACACAACAATTCACAGACTTACTATGCGGGATTTGACAATGTCAAATGGGGTGAGGACCACATCAAAGATACGTCCTCTGGCTTCCCGACCGAATTTGATGAAAGAAGCACCGGGAAACCATTCGGGTATGTAGCGCACTGTATTTATTTGATGAATGTTAATATATTGGTTCAGAAACGGAAGTTGAAATGCTCACTGGAGGGAAAATCATCGACCTTGAAATTTCCCGGCTTGGCGAATACAGCGAAATCCTCCATCATCTTCTTAATCGATGCAAGGAGAGGCTCTTTGTCGGACTTGGGCCGGAAGCCGTAGGCAATTGAGAAGATCTGGTATGCAATCAATCTGCGTACCAGAATAATCTCCGAGTTAGTTCTTTTATTAGACAGATAGCAGTAGCCAATACATACATCCGGACGTGGTCGAAAAAGTTGTCGGGTGCTTCAAGAAGCTTTCCGAGGAAGAGTGAGACCTCGAGATGCTGCAGAGGGCGGAAACGACCGAGATTCTTTGGGGCTAGCTCAGTTTGGACAGCCTTGCGCATGTAGGCTACTCGGGGGCCGTAGTCTGCAAGGGAGATCGAGTGATCGTAGCCAACACTAGGTAAGTGCAAACATCAGCTGTCGTTGGGATGAATGGAGAAGAGAACTTACAGCTTACGAGCCATCGTCATAACCGGGCGGTTGGAGTATATTGAGGCGCGGGTGCTGAGGAGATCATGAGCAGCTTTATAGGTGTGCACAACGACGACCTTGCGCCCCAGGTTTTCATGATAGATAATATCACCTAGAACAAAAAGAGACGATTAAAATTTATCTATGCATGACTGACGCAGTTGCATACCATAAGTATCAGCGAGCTTTTGGTAGGCTATCCACGGCTGAATCTTCTCTTTGTTGACCTTGGGTCCAATGAAAGGAAGGCCGCCTCTGGGCCCTGGGGGAAGAGGCGCGTTGGAAGAATTCCAGCTGTTTCTAACAAACAGTAAAGCAGAAACAACGACGACTCCGCCGAGAATTTCCCAAAGATTATCCATAGTAAGGAGTTGGGGGAAACACTTCCAAGCGGCTGTATTTATAAACTTATAACGAGATTCTAAGTGGACTTGGTAGCATATATTAAAGGTATCGGACGTCTGACACTGGTGCTGATATGGCAAGCGTGCGTCTCCAGACCGCCGAGAACTATATTTTCCTCATTGTAATCCGGGGTCTTGTTTTTGCTATGTCTTATGCAATAAATTGACCATTTTTGTCCCAACCAAAGAATATTTTTTACCTTTAGACGTTGTTTTTTGCACACTTTAAGGTCCCGAAACTCTCGGAAATTGAGGCCCATTGTTGTCTGAACCACGAATCTAGGAACATCACCCGGGACCCATACTGGTCCTGCAAGAACGCGACAATCTTTCATGATTTGACGTCGTGTACACTCCCGCCTCAGCGGCACAAAGCGTAGTCGCTGTGAACTGTCTCCTTATCAGAATTCATCTCAAATACTTAAACCCGTCCTTCACGTTGCTGTAGGGATATACAGGAACAGTTTCGTAAAGAGGTGCGCAATCTCTGGATCACGGATATCCATCATGCTACGCGGAACAATGTGGCTGCATGCAATATGATATTTTTATTTTACGTCTTCAAGTCTAAGGATCTTTCCAAGATCTTGCTTTATTAATATTATCGCAAGTATCATTGCAAACATCAGGTAAAATACAACTGCAGCCACACATGAAGGATTCTGAATTTGGTTTCTTCATGAATACTCGCTCAAGTCTCTGACCTTAATACGAGTACTATTGATAGTAAGCTTGCGGTGTCGCTCGTATACAAATGATGCAAAAATTACCAACAGTGAAGAAAGACCAATTTAAGTGGATAGAATCGTCATAAGGTATCTAAATATTGTCACAAAAATCTCCAAGTGTCTAGGACCTTCCTGACGACCCATAAGTAGTCTTACATATGGACAACTTAAGTCTGAACCACGCAAAGCTGGAGAATTTTCACTCTATACATAGTAAGCTTTCACTTTTGCTGGATTTGTAGGCATTGTTTCGATAAGATAAGAGTGTGTTCCTGCAATCCAAGCAGATGTTCACGTACCGAGGAAGCGCCTCTATGAATTAATTTGTGCCTACATCCGTGTCAAGGGAAAGGAAGCCGGCAACGATCTCATTGAAGCAGCCACCAGATCTGCAACAACAGATGGCCCGCTATCGGCGCTCTATCGGTCCGAATGTTCCACTCAGTGCTGCTCAACTGTTGACAGGAAACAGGATACCAGAGGATACCTGTGCACAGTCAGCGGGAAGCAACACGGTAAACTTTAGGCGCCTAGGCTCTTATCTCGGTCTTGGAACCTTGGCGGCGGAGTGGTGAATATCTGTAATTCTTCCGTCTCATCATTTACATAGTACAACCTGATTACAACCAGCGTTATGCGAACCCTCTTTCATTACCGCTCATACGGTTTGACGTTGACTAATCCAAATGCAGCGCTATGCAGCGGCGCAGGCTTGACAATCCGTCTCGGTCGCTTTCATGTATAAGTAACTCGGGAGAAGTAAGGCACCAGTGGCCAATGGATGAGTGAGCAAAGTATTAGTAAGGCGTGGGACAAAGTAGGATACTGCTTTTCTACCGATGCCCATCAACTTGCTTGTTCGATTTTCCTCTCTATGGTGTCCTCCGGTGAAGAAAATGCACTTGCATCTCATGACTATGATGATCTACACAAGGAATTCGGGTTTCTGCCAGTTCCTTCCTGGTTGCGCTATAACCCCGAGAAACCGTTCCATTTCGGTCTTGGGATGAACATCGCGTTCGGTCTTGGGGCAACGTTCAGTAAGCACTCGTTTGGAAGGAGCATATGTAGGCCTAAGTCCTTCTGATATAGCTGTCTCAAACTTGTACTACTGCCAGCCAATATTAGGTTCGTGGCACGCAATTTCATGGTCTCTCCTTCCTGACGAAAATTACAGGTGATATTGCACATGCCTTTGGCGTGGATGAGTCGACTGTGGCCAAGTATGTGTATATGTGATAGTTTAGCTAGCTCTCTACTAATTGCTTGGTGATTAGTATTCCAACTCTGATTCAAGCCGGGTATGAGATCGTTAAACCTCCTTGCAGGCAGTTTGATGCTCACTTTACTCTTTAGATACTGCGCCGGACTACTACTGATCACGCCCCTCGGCGATCTTGTTCAACGACGCCAGCTAATCTTACTCTTAATGCTTCTTTCTGGCTCCTTGACCATTGGTTTGGCCATAACGAAAAACCTCATCGTGTTCGAAGCTCTCAACTTTCTCGTTGGAGTCTTCACTGTAGTACCTCAAGTCCTTGTCCCACTTGCGGCGGAACTTGCACCCCCAGATCGTAAAGCTGGTGCGGTCGCAATCGTCTGGTCTGCGCTCATGATGGGAATTCTCATTGGACGTGTTCTTTCCGGTATAATCACCAATTTCGTAACTTTCCGTGCAGTATACTACATGGCCATCGGTCTGCAGGCGCGGTTCTTCTGGGAGCGTATTTGATCATCCCGAACTATCCTTCTGCAAACCGAAACGGACAGCTCACATATTTCAAGATTCTGTGGACGATGGCGAAGCTGGCAGTAACTGAGCCTCTGTTAATTGTTAGCTCTCTCTCGCTACTCCTCAGTAATGCGTGTTTTACCGCGTTCTGGGTGACGCTCACATTCTTGCTACTTGACGCTCCATTTCAGTACTCCACGTAGGTGTTCTCTTTTATTTGGAACTCTCATACATCTAACTAGTCAAATACTTCCAGCCTGGTTATTGGTCTTTTCGGTCTGCTTGGACTTTTCGGTGTTGCACTTGGGCCATTTGTCGGCAGAGCGATAGACAAAGTCTATCCTTGGTACGCAGCCTTGTTTTCCCTCATCGCATTGCTGCTTTTCCAAACTGTGCTCGTCATCGGAGCTGGATTGAACCTTGCGCCAATAATCATTGCTATTATTGGCTTGGATCTCTTCCGACAAACACTACAAGTTTCGCTCCTGACCGGTGTCTTCTTGTAAGGACTCTGAGAACATTCTTCAATCTCAGCATTCTAAGCTTTCTTTTTAGAATTAATCCCTCTGCTCGTGCTCGACTAAACGCGGTTATAGCTGTCTCAGTGAGTGCTTTATAGTATGTGTGTACAGCGCTCTGATGATGTGATGTAGCTGTTTCTTGGTCAAGTCATGGGTACTTCCGCTGGGTCCGAAGTATTCCTCAAGTTTGGATGGAGAGCCTGCTATGGTCTGTCCCTCGCATGGACGGGACTTCAAGTACTCAGCCTGTTGACCCGAGGTCCCCACACCCCTCATCATGTTTGGTTCGGATATGAGGGTGGCTGGGCGTTCTGGAAGAGTCCTCCCACTCCTGCAGCGAAAGAAGAGTCTACTGCTCAGGATCCTGTAGAGGAAAAAGTAGTATCGAGGCCGGAAAGTGTCTAGAATAGAGCACACTCTCGTGCTGTTTTTTGGACTCTCAACTATTGCTAGTTAGATGTATACGCCTTCTCGTACTTATCACTTAGAGTGAATTATATTTCTAATTCAAATTGGTATGACCCTCATTTGATGCGCGAAACGCAACATGATGACATGGCAAATCGCTGGATGCTTTCAAGCTTGAATACGCTGGTTACAACAATGTATTGAGACCAAAGAAAGAACGATTTGGTGGTATTTCATTTATTTTCCTTTCACATACGCAATGTTGGTTTTCGCGTTTGACCACTAAAATTAGAAGCTTTATCGGTAACCAATCCTCCTTCCAGATGGTACCTTAGGGCTACTATCTGCCCCTGGTTCCTCTGCTATTCATGTTTACCAATGCACTGACTCATTCATTGTCGTGATTCTTTTATTTAAAGTGTTCATCATGTATACAGTGAAGCAAGTACGCTCTCTTGACATGCTCTCACCAAATCTTTAAATAAGGTATGAGTTTAGGCTTGGTCAGGCTTGGTCAAGTCATGCCAGACAATCGGGGATCAGTTTTGATTTCTACTACGAGTTTCCAGGTTATTAAGGTTTAATGACAACATTGCAAACCACCGATCCACCAGAGTGCTTAGATGCTTGTAGTGATGTTGATCGCCGTCCGAGTCTATAGCGACCGAGTTTCCGTAGCTCTACGGGCCCAGGGGACGATAATCCGATGAGTTCGTACCGTCATATGTACATATGGTGTACCCGAGGAGCACGCAAGTGCCTGTTATATCTCAAGATTGCTTTAAGTGGCAGCGACTCGGAAACACAGTACCTTCATTATCAAACAACAGGGCATTACCAGGCCAAGGTGTAAATTTTATTCAGAGTCAGTGGTACTACAATGTTAATTTGCAGGAGACATGTACGCTGAGTGTACGTATGCTAAGTATTCTCGTGGCGGCCGCATGAATGTCAATTAGAGGCGACTTGGTATTTTTACTGCCTTGAAGGCTTGGCAACTACCTACCGGGTAGATGACTTCCGGTAAGAAGCCAAAACCGGTTGATTAATGTTTTCGGAGGGAGAGCCATTTTCCTGCGTCTTCATCAAGTTTGCTGATTACATTACAACCGAGTTTTGATGCGAGGGTTGAGTCGATTTTGAATTGCCATCCACCATCAAAAATCGGTAAAGTGAATCGAGATTATTGAGGATTATTGCCGTTTCACTATTGCGGGAAGTCACCCAGTATCTTTTCCCCAGGCGCTGCTCGTAGATGCAATCGAAAAAACAGTATGACAGGCGTTGAAGTGTCTATCCGTCTTCCGAGGTCTTCCGCCGATACCAAAGACAAAAGAGCAAGCTTTTTATAGCTTTATGAATCATCATTGTAGATATGCTCTATTCAATATTTGCAGTGTTGAGATAAGGCCAGCATAGGTACAAACGTCGTTACTCTGAGGTCCGAGAATGTCGTACACCCCTAGTATACTCCTAGTAGTACCCCAGTTTAGAGGGGCAGGAACGGTTCGAGGTAATGGTTCGGTCAAAAATGGGTCTAATTTTTGGTAAAATATGGTCAGGACGGTCATATTTTGACCATATTTTGACGCCTCGCTCGCCCTCTTAGGGCAGAGCAGCTTCTAATAGGCCCGGGAGCATAAGAATATATAAACCGCCTCGCTATGTGCTACTTGTAATACGTCCATAATAATAAAATTTGCAGTATCTTGCTCACTGTTTAGTCGGCTCCAGCAGCCCCCGTTTTAATGCAATAGCATCATATTGCTGTCCGCTTTTCGAGCTATTACAAACCCGATCATTCTAAAAATTCTCCTACAGTGTACAGCCCGTAAACACTGTCGCAACGGGTCAGTCATCAGAAGCCTTTTTAGGAATTGGAGGACGATTTGGGTCAGATCTAGGGTCCTTGTACACTACGCAAGGGGTTACAGCTACTCTCAGTGAGACGGATACATCAATACCTGTCATTCTGCAGTCTTGTCCCTCCCTTGAAGTTATTTTATCCACAGATGAAGCAAAAAAATATTTACGAGATACTTACTGGATATCAAGCGGGACACTCTTAATCGTTCCTATATAACACAACCTTTGATCCTCTAGATCTACAATCTTTCCTCAATCTTTCCTCCCCTTCTATCTCGTATCTTCAAACCTAGAGTCATGTCAAAGGCCCCCATTGCCATCGTGAGTGTTTGCACATCCTCACGCCCTCTGTGCTGGATTTAATTTCGGCGTTGCTGAAGATTGGAATTGCCACTGAGCTACCTAGCGGTGAACACTCGTCTAACAACCTTGGACATGATGAGTTCTATGATTTCATCATGGCGAAAAAAGAGTCATACGAAAAAATCCCCGCCGAAAGGATGAACATCGACGAGTATGCTCATTTCTCCGGGCATTAATTATAAACTAACTAGCTCACCTCACGTTTGAAGATGGCACGGAAAGGGACTTGGAAAGATCAATGCGGAACATGGCTCGTTCATGAAGAACGTCGGTCTCTTTGATCCCACCGAGTTTGGTATCGCAGCTAAGGATGCGCGCGCCATGGCTGTCAGCACTAGGCGCCTTGTAGAGCTTAGCTTTCTCGCTTTGCTGGACTCCGGGGTCGATTTCCGTGGCCAGAACGTAGGATGCTATGCGTCCGGTAATGCATTTGATATTCAGTCTTTGGCGGAGCCGGTACGTACTCTTATCTAGACTGACATCAGTTACTGAAAAACATTGAAGGACGAATTAGAGCCCAAGGGATCCGTCGCTGGACTCCCTTGTATGGTTGCAAACAAAATTTCGTACCACCTAGACCTTAGAGGGCCTTCAGTGCCCATAGATACTGCTTGCAGCTCCACTGCAGTTGCCACGCATCTGGCTGTTCAAGCAATTAGAGATGGAGAGTGTGACGTTGCAGTTGTGGCTGGTTGTCAGCTTAATCTTCGGTAACTCCAATCCACTTCTCAGATAATAATTCTCAACGCTGATTTCAAACTTTGAACAGTGCTTCGGACTTTTCCCTCTACACCCAAGCGTCGATCTTATCCCCGGATGGAAAGTGCAAGCCGTTTGATGCTGGAGGAAATGGGTTAGTAAACGAAGATCTTCTAGAGATGAAGGCTGATCGCAATATAGATTCGGAAGGGCCGAAGGTGCTGCAGTGATCGTCTTAAAGCCACTGGACCAAGCATTGAAAGACAATGATTACATCTATGGAACTGTGCGTGATCTATCATCGTATGTTGCAGATCTCACCTAAATTTCTAATAGGTTCTCGGCACGGGTGTCTCGTCTTGTGGGTCCCTCGCACCAGTTAACGCGCCCGTTGCTGAAGCTCAGGCTAACGCTATGGAACGTGCATATGTTGGTATTGGGAGGAACCCAGCGGAGGTTGATTATGTCGAAGTACACGGAACAGGTTTGTGTCTGCAGTGGTACATCTTGATACATACAACTGATTGCGTTGCCAATTAGGAACTGCTGCTGGTGATCCAGCCGAAGCCAACTGGGTTGGTGAAAAGTTTGCCCGCGCCAACAAAGATGAGGACCTGTTGATTGGTAGTGTGAAGGGAAACGTTGGGTACAGACATTAATTTCATTTGCCCTTCCCATTCTGTTATCTCACACCGTACTCTTCTAGGCATATGGAAATCACCTCCTTCCTCGCATCCCTCTCCAAAGTCTTGTCAATATTCCGTACCTCCAAGGTTCCCCCACAAGCCAACCTTCGCCGACAGAACCCTGCAATCCACTGGGATGAACTTCATCTTCGAGTACCGATGGAAACGGAAACTTTGATCCCCGAGCTAAAAATGGTAAACTGCTCATCTCAATGTGCAGCTCTGGAATCGGCGGTGTAAACGGTCACGCAGTTCTTGAAAGTCCCCCGGCACCAGATTATGAACTTCCTCAGTCGTTCCCGGAAGGTCCAGTTCTCTTGGTTGCAGCTGGATTGTCACCTCGTTCGGCAGCTGCAGTCGGGGAAGATATCGCCAGCGTTCTAAAGTCTTCGCCAGAACTGACTAGAGACTACTCTGTTCTTTATGGACGCCGTTCGAGGCAGATGAACTGGCGTAGCTTCGCGCTTAAGAAGCCTGGAGATGATTCGATGACATTCTCTGCTCCTGCATTGAGTCCCCGAACGAAGCCAACGATGGCTTTCTTGTTTTCGGGACAAGGACCGCAGCACCTGAATAGTAAGCCTCTCTTGGCTTTGTTTCTGAATCACATTTACTGATACCTTTGTCCGTAGTGGGTCGTCAACTCTTTGCCAAGTTCCCAGTATTTCGTCAAACAATTCTTGACCTCGATGTAATATATCAAGCACGTACCGGCAAGTCGATGATCAAAGACTATGGTCTCTTTAACACGGTTCCAAATGCTCAGAAGCTTCCCGCCGTTTGGTCTATCTCGTTGATCATTCCTTCCATCACGATGGTCCATATCGCCCTGTTCGACTTGATGACCAGTTTCGGTGTGTGTCCGGATGTTCTTATTGGGCATTCGGCTGGAGAAGTTGCGTTGATGGTGAGTTGTTTTCATCTGTATATATACAGTACATTTGCTAATTATGTAGTACGCATCCGGAGCTGGAAGTAAAGAGATGGCGTTCGAGATTAGTATTGCTCGTGGAATCGCCATGGCTATAGTTGAAGAAAAGCTCGAAGGCACCATGGCAGCAGTATCTTGTTCTCCTGAAGATGCTCAGCGAATTGTCCGCAGTGTCGTTGCGAGATCCAGATCCGAAGAAGATCTTGTTCTTGATATTGCATGCTACAACAGCCCAGAAGCTGTTGCCCTTGCTGGACACACGAAGCTCATCGACGAAGCCGTTGCACTTGCCACGAAAGGAGGATTTATGGCCAAGAAGATTATGACTCGGGTGCCTATCCATTCACGGGCGATGGAGATCTGCGAGAAGGAGTACCGAGCCGCGGTGAATGATGTGTTCGAGCGCTATCCTGGCGAGTACACAACGAAAGTCAAGACTTACTCTACTTGTACCGGGGCTGTTATTGAGAAGTACGATCAGGAATACTTCTGGGTCAACACTCGTAACGCTGTCCTCTTCGCCGATACAATGGGTGTCTTGACAAGTGAGAATCCCGGAGCTTTCGTTGTGGAGATGAGCCCGCACCCTGTTCTCGCATCCTATGTTCAAGAACTCGGCGTCTCTTCCACCATCTGCCCCATGCGCAGATCAAAGAACATTACTCCACATATGGAGCACGAGTCCTTACTCACTGCTCTCGGAACTATTGCCGCCGCTGGGTACAACGGTATTGATTTTGCGGGTCTTTGTGGTTGGAAAGGACGAGCACCGAGAATTTCGACACCGGCATATCCATTTGTGAAGAAAAATATAGAGTATTGGCCAGAGGTGTCTACAACATTACACAGGCAGATGAACAAGAGGAAGGGACCGCTGAACTTTCCTGACTTGAGAATCAACGTTGGTACCCATCCTGAACTTGCTGACCATTTGATCAATTCGGAACCAATCATGCCTGCTGCTGGATTTATCGAGATGGTAAGTCTTTCGGTTAAGGAGGTCTGGAAGCTGAGCGCTGAATGCCAAATGAACAGGGACTGGAGATGGGCGCTCGGATGCTGTGGAAAGTCAAGTTTCATTCTATTCTTTCACTCTCGGCAACCACTCCGCCAATGGTCAGCGTATCAGCCGACGGATCAAAATATTCGGTGAAGTCTCGGGCCGCACCAGGAGCTCCCTTGTTCTACGATCACGATGTATGTTTGCTGGCGGTTCATGTCTTTGCTGCAGTCATTGACCTTCACTTAGATACAGAACTGGAAATTGCATGCAGATGGGTATTTTTCAACAAAACTTGCTGGCCCTGCACCTTCAGAGGCCGTTCCGCTGGCTCAAATCAGGAAGCGTTCGACTCTGTACAATACGGAAGGTAACGGGGAATTTTTGGTCATTGTTCTGCTCAACATGCTGAACATATCTCACAGATTTCTATACATACCTTAAGACATTCGCTCAGTATGGCGATAGCTTCAGACGCGTTGATGAAGTCTATATAGGCGATCGTGAAGCTTTAGTTCGTATTAAAGCTATAGACGATAATCTTGCTCGGTACGCCCCTCTCCTCTCGTATTATTTCTGAACTTGGGCTCATAAATATCTAGTGACGGTAATTACATTCTTCATCCTGCGATACTGGACTCGTGCTTCCATGTCTGTGTCCATCCTGCGTTCACCAAAGTCACGGACCCGAACGTCTACTTCCTTCCTGCAAGTGCCAACTCCGTCGTTCTGTACGACGAATTCACGCCGGCTCGTATGGCTACGCAATATGTCTTTGCTCACATCAAGTTTACTACCTGGGATCCAGGTTCGTGCGAGCTCTATTCATTGAATCTCTCACTGACATTATCCTTATTTCAGAGTATCTCATTTATGATATTGCCTTGCTCGACGCGACTGGCGCTTCGCTTTGTGCCCTACAAGGCTTCTCGGTCGCCCGTCACTTCCAGGTCCCACCGCAAGAAGTTGCAACCCGTTTTGAGCTGCAGTACCAATCCTATGGTATCATCGCACCTCCTGCTGAAATTGTGAGTCTCCCTTTACCGTGAACCATTGCAATCTCTGACGATATTCTAGCATGACTCTGGGTTTGGATCTAACGAAGCAAGTCCTGGAAAGGAAGCTTCGCTGAGACTCTCTATTACGAATCGTTGTCGTGAGCTATTCGACTATATCATCAACAAGTGTGAAAAGAAATGTATAAGAATCTTGGAGTTGCATTCCTCTGGTATGTTTTCTGCTTTGTTTGTAATTGTACCCTACTGACGGAAAACAACAGGATCCGAGCCTCTTGGTCAGGTTCTCGCCGAAATGGTCACGCAAGCTGGAGGCCAGCGACCCCTCTATGCTATTGCTTCGACTGAGCCAAAGTCGGTACCCGTCGCTGCTCTTCCAGAACTTCACGAAGTTTTGGAATATCAGCTTGGTGCTGCCAATTCTCTTCCCTCAGCCGTGGATGTTATTGTCAGTGTCACAGTTCCCGAGTTAACCAACTACGTGCAAACCTTCCAAGAACTGAACGCTCTCCTCGTTCCTGGAGGCTCCTTGCTCCTTGGCGCTAAGAGCGGTGATTCAGATGAATACTTCACGTCCACGAGTGCCTTTTCTACTCCCCTCGGCTTAGCTGGCTTTGACGGTATTATTATCTCCCGACTCTTCCAGTCTGATTCTTTGGTCGAAGCACGCCGACCTGCCATTCCCGACGCTCTCACTACTGGCTTATCCCTTCCCGACACGTTCCTCGAATACGTAATCGGCAAGGAAACTGCCCTTCAATCACGTCTTAGCACTTTTGCAGAAGGATACATTCTCCCCATATGGATCGTGTCCAATGAAGGCCCAGACTCGCATGCGTTGTCTGGGTTCTTCCGTACGCTTGTTCGCGAATTCCCATATTTCAATCTTCGTGCAGCCTCATTCGCCGCATCCATCTCGGACCCCGGTGCTCGTGGATACATCATATTGAAATATCTTCCCCAGACAGGGCCAGAAAACGAGTTCGTTGTAGGCAATGATTTGAAGATTACTGTGCCGAGGATCATGCCCATGTCTAATCCTTCAACCAAGGGATCTTTGCTGATACAACTTGGTTCTGATTCAGATAGCGACGTCGTTGTTAATCTAGAAGCTTCCACGGCCTCTGATGCTGGGCTTTGGGGGGTAGTGGGGGTAGTATCTCAAGCTACTTCTTCATCGCTGCTGGGACGTCGTGTTGTCGGAGTATCTACGGCAAAGCCACAGGGTGCTCAAGTTCAAGTGCATGAAGGATGCTTGACGGAGCTCCCAGTTGCGCTGGATGCTCATTCTATGGCTCACGCTGCTTCAGTTGCTGTGGTTTGTGGACTTGCTCTTGGTGTCCATGTCCTCAATGACTCGAGCCGATTCAACTCTCGCATCATCCTTACTCACAGCGACACTCGCATCGGTCGTATCGCCAATGCTCTCCTTAAAACACTCGGCTTTTCCTCTTCCCTTAAGCTACTCAATTCGGATATTACGCCCTCGGATCTCTTTGAGCTGAACCTCCAATGCTCGGACATCATCCTCACTGGTCTTCCCAAATCTGATCAAATGCTCGAATCCTATCTTCCTTGCGGTACGAACGTTGTCCACTGGGGATACGCAGATCACAATCTCGTCTCGTTGAAGAGGGATCCTTATCTAGCCAGGGACATCTTGAAGGTATTGGCGAAGAGCTGGCCCGAGGCTTCCTTCATCTTGGACCTGGCGAGGGGAGAGTCGGTTAGCAAGGGCGTGTCGACTGTGCCAGCTGCAAAACGGATATTTGACGCCAAGAAAGCCTACCTTCTTATTGGAGGTGTTGGTAGCTTTGGCCCTTTCGCTGCATTGTGGATGTACCAGGTATGTTCTTCCATCGTTGTATCATATATCATTAACTGATTCTTTTCTTTCTAAAGCGTGGTGCTCGCCACATCATCCTTACGTCTCGTTCCGGTCGCAAAACCATGGAACGAATGCCCGATTCTCTTCCTGCGCGGTATTCCATTATCTTGACAACCGCCCGGACCTGGATCTCTGTGTTGAAGCTGCAGATGGCTCCAATCCTACTGCTATGAAGTGTCTCCTCAGGAATACCCTGCGAGCTGGCACCTCGCTCGGAGGCGTCATGCTGCTCGCAACCATCTTTGAAGATAGGTTGTTCTTCCAGCAGGATGCAGATTCTTTCGCAAGGAGCTTCAAGTCAAAGATAGGAACGTTGGAGGCTCTAGAGCAGGCGACAGATGTATCAGCGTTGGACTTCGTTGTGTCGCTGTCCAGTATTACGATTTGGGGAAATCCTGCTCAGACCAACTATACCAGGTATGTAATCATCAAGTCTTTCATTGTTATCGCTCATGCTCAATCTTTCCAGTGCGAATACTGCTCTCGATGGAAGGTTGAAGAAATACCGCAATGCATTTTCTATTGCCGCACCTGCAATCAATGATACCTCTTCTATGGTTAGAGGTATTGATGATACTCAGGCTTCTCATCTGGCCTATACTGCTTGCTCACCCGCAGGTTCGTCATACTTTTTCTTTTCTTTTGTCACATTCTGATAACACTATTACATTCAGAACTTTGCGCTTGGATAGAAGACGGTATTCTCAAACTTGCCGACAAGAAGTTTGATGTATACGTTCCACCGTATGACTTCAACACCGTCAACTCTTCTATCGGATCCTCTGCCATCTACGCTCATCTCCTCACTCCCACTGCAGACGACAAACGTTCCGCCCCCATCGAAGATCTTCACGCTGCCCTCTACGCCGTTGTCACACAATTCATCGATGTCGCAGATGAGGAATTCTCTGATGAGGTTCCTCTAACATCCTACGGTCTCGACTCCATCTCTGCTGGTCGACTCTCGTATGCCCTGAAACCGTTCATGATGATTTCTCAGATGCAGCTTCTCAGTGACATCACCCTTTTGGATCTGGAAGCCCGTGCCAGGAAGGCTCTTGCCATCGGCTCGGCTGAGTCTCAGCCATCTGGAGAGTCTGCTCGTCATGATGTTGGCGAGGCAGCTGCAGAAATGGACGCTCTCGTTCGCAAGTTCTCCCTCGGGTTCGACGAGAATGCGCCCAAGATGACGGGCCCATTCCTCCCGAACCCTGTGGTATTAGTTACTGGTACCACGGGAGGACTTGGATCTTATCTTCTTGCGGAGTTGTTGCAGGACCCCTCAGTCAGCCTCGTGTACGCACTGAACCGTCCCTCCAGTTCTGCTACGATTCTGGAACGTCAGACTGCGGCATTCCAGGACCGTAAGCTCGACGTGACACTTTTGGATTCCAACAAGCTTGTGTTCATCGAAGGCGATACCTCGAAAACGGATCTCGACTTGCCAGCGTCGGTGTACCAGCTTCTTCAAAAGCAGGTCACGGTGATCATCGACAATGCTTGGCGGTTGGACTTGAACGCCGCTCTCAAGGTTTTCGTCCCGAACATCGCCTCTACACGCAATCTCATTGATTTGGCGCTGTCCTCCCCGCACACCGCTAGTATTCGATACGCCTTCATCTCAAGCATCGCGTCGACGCAGAACTGGATCGGCGAGACCGGTGGGGCCGAGGAGGTGCCTGAGGATATCTTGAAGAGCTCCAGGGAGGCGGCTATGTTTGGTTATGGAGAGAGTAAATATGTCGCGGAGAAGGCACGTCCCCATTCACCAATTTCACATTCATTTAACTAATGGATTTATGCTAGATTGTTTCCATGAGCGGAATCCAAGCTTCAGTGTACCGTGTTGGCCAGCTCTCTGGTGCTTCCGATACCGGAGCGTGGACAGTCAAGGAATGGATCCCGAAGATCACGAAGACTAGTATTGCGTTGAACGCTGTTCCTGACATCGGCGGGGTGGGTGTTTAAGACTTGTCAATGGCACTGCGGGACTTAATACCTTTCTACAGATTATCTCGTGGATCCCGATGAACAAAGTCGCGCCTATCGTACTCGAAATCACCATGGATCCTCTGAGTACCCCTCCGCCCGTCGCTCTGAGCGTCATCCACCCCCGACCAGTCACATGGACTTCAGTCATGAACAACATGCTCAAGCACCTGCTTCCCCTGCAGGAACGCAAAAGCAGCGCGCCAATGAAGATGATGCCGTTCACCGAGTGGATGAACGTCTGTGAAGCTGCTGTTGCTACTGGTGGCAGCGACGCTGCCGAACGCTACGTGCGTAGTTTCTTTTCTTTCGCATTATCTGTTTTGAATTTGCCCTAATAATATATATTACTCTTTAGCCCGCGTTCGCCCTGCTCGACCGCATGCGCGACTTTGCGTCCAGTTCGCCGCCGATGGAGGACAATGCGAGCGACGGGCGCACGAAGGAATGTGGGGGCTGGCCTTGGTTGTCTATGGATGTCGTTCTGGGGGCGAGCAAGACCATGCGCGGGCTTCTTGAGGATGATGAAGTTCTTGGCGAGAGGCACGTCGCTGCGTGGATTCGGTACTGGCAGGAGCAGAGCTTGTTGCCGGTTGCTGTGTAGATGCTTAGATTTCACTGTTCTTGTTACCCTCCTTGTCGTTTACTGCGCATTTGGTAGATGTGTTAAATATTAGGATAAATAGTGTATTTGTATAGGACTAACTTTTTTTTTTTTTTTTTTTTTTTTTGGTTACCTCTTTATTTTATGATAACTTCGAACTCTTTCGAGCGCTGTGCGAGCTTGAGGTCAGATTGAGAGATTGAGAGATTGAGAGATGAGGTTCTGGTGATGCTAGACTTGAAGCAGCGGGTTATGCGAGAAACCAAGTTCGGACAAGCCGTCCGAAATTTTGGGAAAATCTTAGACTAATCTCTGAGGGGATTATCATCCTTTTTCAAGAGGCCTGATCCTTTAAATCCCTCAATCCCCAAAGCCTGGTTCCCTAAGATCTTACCCTCCAGTCCCATGAACACTCAACGATATCAAAAACCCTAAAATCTTTACGAAACCTTAGGAAGCAAGGGAGGATTTTTTCACAAAGATGGACGACAAGGCAAGTATGCTATAACTATAGCTATCTGAGTGGGTTACTTTGTAAATAACAAGTACGAAAAGATAGGTATCATACATATGCATATACACCTGATACATGCTATACTTAATGACGGTTACGCTTTCCGCGAAACTGAGTATCCCAAACGAAACGAAACGCGTAGGATCCCGATACACGAATACGTAGTCCATCCCAAATGCATAATCGATAATCCCCAATCTCTAGCTTCAATCCTTAAACGCATGATCGATGAGCAATAACGCGAACGCTTGATGGTACTCAAATCCCTAAATCACTAATGTCCCTGCATCTTATGCAGCGCCTGCGCTTGAGCCTGAAGCCTGAAGGCCTGAGCGGAAGCCTGACAGGCCTGAACAGGGTAACCTGGCCAGCAGGTTCATTCTGAACGTTTCTGGCCGCTGGAGGAAGTTCGTAGGAGGTACTGGTGGCTGGAACATCAACGCGTCACTGTTTGGGCCGGTGTACCTGTGTGACGAGCCAGCACCGAAGAGTGCTGAGGAGGCGTGGTTGCTGCTGCTGTACTTGTGTGATGGGGTGGCGGTTGTACTGAAGGAGGTCTCGTCAAAGACAGACGGGCAATGGGTATCGGAGGTGGACGAGGCGAAGCATGGCCTACGTGATTCGGCGGAACAGGAGCTTAGGTGGACGTGTTGAGTATCTCACGCAGGAAAGAGCAGTATAAGGTGGTAAACTTGAGTGGAAACCAGGACGGGGCGAAAAGGTATAGAGTCACGTACGGTACATGCGTTCTACTGTCGACATCACGCTACAGCCTGATTCCAATCCATTAGCTACAGTATGTCCTCCCTCTACATCATTTTCACGTTGATCGAATGAGGAAAGAACGGAAGCCTTCCATGGACATCTCGAGAACTCCGGCGTTGCAAGTTGACAAAGATTAGACGACTCTATGCTCGAGGAAAGATAGCAAGTGGAACGGTGCCGAGGCAGACACATTGGGTGAAGACGAGTTTAGTAGCATCAATTTTCTATTTGTTGAGATCTTTTCCAGCGAAACGATCCTGGGCTAACGCGTAGATGAAGAGAGCTAGATGCATACGGTCCGAATCCACGGCTTGAAACTAAGTACAATGTGAGACTCGTGGGACCGGTAGACTTAGCACTACTGAAGTGGCCTGCAGGATACGCGAGTTCCGAGTCCGTGTTATTGAAAAGAATCTGTGAGAACGACCGAGGCGAGAGCGAGATCTGTAGGCGTCGGGCAAAAATACGGGGCTGAGTGCCATTGGACAGGTACTAAAATGTGATCGCAGCGAGCAACCTTGTAATTGATAGGCGCTCATATGTATGAGCGCCTATCGTATGGTTCATCTTTCTGAACGTTTTCCATGGCAAATACTACATACTTGAAGACCAACGACAATCCAGTCGCAACAGGGCATGCGCCTTCAAAGCTTCAAGCTCTACTGCCAACAAGACCCTGACATACCACCGTTTTAACAAAATTGGCTTGCTTTCGTTGCTTGAGTTTCTCTTTCTAATTCTTTGGCTTGTCTTTGGCTTTCCGTTCTCGGTAGAGTCGGTTATATCTTTCGGAGACCACTCTCATTACATCAACGATGTCTTACCGTTCGAAAGTCTTCCACGAGAACATGGGTTTACTGCACTCACAGATTGTTGCTGTGACCTGTCCTGTACAGTATATCAACGGTGTCAGGTACGTGTTCTACGATCCATTGAAGGACTTGCGTCAACTCAACTGTACTCAGCAGGCCTTACAATTCATCGTTTCGGTTCACGGACTCGCCCCCGAATTCACCCCAATAGCTCACCAAAAAAGACCGGATATGATGCGGACATCCTCTACCCGCGCAACAAGGATATGTCTATTATCAACCTCTCAACCTCTCGCCATCCGCTCTACCCTGTTTTCTGGACAATGGAGCGTAGGTCTCTTCTTATCCATGGCGTTGGAATCCTCGTCTGCTTGATGATTATTGGTGCCGTCGGCGATGCTGTCGCGTTTGATCATACGCAACTACTCTTCATTGAAATTTTTCCTTACCTTCCGCTAACGGCGCGCGCAGGAACGACGGTACACTCGAACCCCGTGAACGAAATCAGCGACCCACCAGTAACGCCATACCACTCGTCGTCATATAAGTAGTGCTAGGTTTAGCACAACATACATACGCCACTGCAGAACCGTATGACAGCAAAGCGCATTGTCATAGATGTGTTCCAAAGGTGCCATCCTACTTAGCAGTAATACTTATTAGTACACTGAACTCAGATTCTGGAAAAAGAGTCCATATGATTTCGTGCCAACCAACTTCTAACTAAACAAATACTGTATGAACTCGCTCAAGAGTAAGTAAGAAGAATAATGGGGATAAAAAGGCTATGAAGCAGTTCTTGAATCGTACTTGAGCAAGTAACTGCGTTTGCGACCCCGCGAACTACGCTCAACTCCCCTCTTTCTTTTCCTTTTCCAGCTTCTCTACCAGGATCTCCAGCAAACGCTTGTGCGCGCCAGACATAGTGGCAAGGATGAATGGGTAAAACAAAAAGAAGCACTTCGTAGAGAGTAAGTGGCAAGGATAACTCTGAGCATGGCGACAGACCCACTTCCACTGTTACAGTCTCCGAGATTTCCAATTGTCCCGTCCCATCATCCTTCTTGGATACTCTCCATTTCTCTACCAACGTCGTCCCAGCACCTGCGAGTACCTTGTTGTCGGTTCCGTCAGCTACAAACACGATCAGAAGCCGAAGAAACTTGAAATTTTCGCAACACCTCCCCCCCCCCAAAAAAAAATGAAGACTCAACTGGTCAGGTCAAACTCCACCGTGTAGGCTATATCCACCTTGAACACCCCAAGAACGTTCAGGCCATCATGAACCGTGTACAAATTCGGTTTCGATGGATCCAATGCTTCGAATTTGCTGACCAGTGGGTTCAAGCTGATCATCTCGCCTGGATTGTGGAACACTCGGAGGACATCTGTTTCTGTAATTTCTGCAACTCCAGTTTCTGGACTCGGATTCGGATTCGGAGGAACAGTTTTTGTGAATGTTTTTGTGAAAGTGACCATTCTTCTTGGGGAAGCAAGTTAGGCAGACGCTCCACTAACCATCCTTTTATGTCTCAAGGGCCCTGATTATACCTCTAAACCCCCTGGATATACCCCCCCTAGGTTTGTTTTTTTTTTTTGTGTCTGAATCGGAATTGTTTGCCTTTGTGTTTCACCTCTGATTCAGTTCTGGAGCCTTTCTTGTTCAACTCACAGCACCAGCTACATAGCTTCTGCAAGGTTGAAGGCACCAGTAGTGTATATGGTTGACTTTTTCCTTTGCAAAAAAGCAACTCAATCAACACTCAATCAACACTCAATAGCTGTACAGAGGCTTTAAAGTCTAGAAAGTACTAGTAGTGGAATGCAAAGATTAGGTTTGCAGCAAGCTCTAGAGCATGTAAAAATGTTGAAAAATGTCGAAAGTTCTGGGGGCATAATAGGGGAGAATAGGGGTCCTCCAATCACTTGTCTCCAACTTGTCTCACATTTTTTGATAGATAGATGGATCGATAGATAGATTCAAGATAGATTTGCACTTGGCTCTGCCACCAGGCGGGGCCCCCACTTGGGAACAACCGACCAGCCCCACACGGCCACACTGCGGCGCCAGGAAAACTGCTTTGAAACTGCCCACAGAATTGTTAGATATTGTTAAAGATTAAAAGAATAGAATGTTGATAAACATTAAAACAGGTTACAGGTGTATTTTGTATCGAACTACTTCATGAATCTGATGGGGTTTGAACTCATTTCTAGTGACTGTGTGGGCTTCAGGTTAACGTTGAGATAACCCTCAAGAGTCTCCAACCGGTCTCCAATGTCTCATGATACATAAAATCCCTAAAATTCCTAAATCCCTGCTAAACCTTAGATGGGATATGCTATAACAAGTACGAAAAGATAGGTATTGTACGTAGACTCCCCCAGCTAATACATGTTACCATGACAGTTACGCTTTACGAGGCTTTAACAATACACCATACCCCGGAATGCATATCCCGAAACGAAACGAGGCGTCCTATGGATCTTACTTGCGAGTACTTGTGCAAGGCTTGGACTTGTGTCCATCATTAAATAGAACACTGGACAGTATATAGAATATAAAGGCAAGTATCTGCTGTACTAAGGATCTTCTACAGTGCTCTACTTATCTTGGACTCTAATCAGGCCCTTGCCCTTACCTTACATGCCCCCAAGTATTTTTACGGACCTTCTTATAATCATCCTCCATGCGTTTCTCAAAAACAGGTGGGATAGCTGAGATATAGCCTCCTTTCTTGAGTAGCTCCAATGCTCTTTCTATATAGTCCACGCAGTTTCCTCCTTCCTCCTTTGGCTTCTTATTCATGCGGATCCGTGACAACTGAGTGAGAACTGAATCCATGTTCTCCTTGGATTTAAACTTTGCTATGCAATTAAGATCAACAAGCTCAATGCCTTCCTTTCCTGGTTCGAAGTCAAATCTTGAGGCAAATAGAGGTTGTTCCAATTTGTTACGATCTAATATAGCAGCGTCAAAGCCATATTTAGAATCAATCACAAGTGCCCAGTGTTCTTTAGGAGAACCCTTGCGAATAATTGAGAGCTGAACTGGAACTTGGACTGATTCTAGACATATACCAACTTAAGCATACCTGTAAACTTGCAAGTAGAAAGATTAAACATACCTGTTGGACGCCCTCTAGTTTCAAGAACCCTAGTCATCCTTGTCAGATCATTGTTGCCGATATCAACAGGGATGATCAAGGGCGAGGCAATGGTAGTGAGAAAGCTGTCCAACACCCACAACAAATTGAGCAAAATCTGTACTGGGAGCATGGATGTTGGTCTGGGGTATGTCTGCCATGGAATCAGTTAGTAAGTGTAACTAAAATTTTGGCATGAGCCTACTACAATGCATACCAAGTATTGTAAAAGGTAGGGGCAAGATATCAGGATCTGATTCAGATCCTGTTTGATGATGGGATACTATCTTCCAGAGGTTTGTAGTAAGCTGGAGAAATAAGTTAGCCATGATGAAGTCTACAAGAGAAACAGAGGGGAACCTACCGAACCAGCGCCAGTAAAACTTGAGGCAAACCTTTGCTAAATTCATATTTATGTGTCTTGTGGCCGACAGAGTAGGAGAGAGGCAGTATGATGTGGTATGAGCAACCAGGGCAAGTTTCAAAACCCCCTATGATAGTATGTTTGAAGACGTTGATGCACCTGAGTCTGCAGTGCTCTGCCACACTGTACTTCTCTTATGCATCTGAGTCGGCAGTGCCCTGCACTTCTCTCTGCTCTGCACTTCTCTGATAAGTTGATGCATCTGAGTCTGCAGTGCACTGCAGTGCACTTCTCTGATATGTTGATGCATCTGAGTCTGCATGCACTTTTCTGCAATGCTCTGCATCAGCAAGTTGGAAGGTGCATGACATTGAGGCGTATGGCCTGTATGGAACAAAATATTCCCATACCCCTATACAATTTAGAGATCCTGGGTCCAAAAATTTCAATCGAGTTCTGGGGGCATAATAGGGGAGAATAATAGGGGGGAATAGGGGGGAATAGGGAGAATAGGGGAGAATGGGGAATAGGGGGTCCTCCAATCAACTTGTCTCCAACTTGTCTCACATTTTTTGATAGATAGATAGATGGATAGATGGATTTACACTTGGCTCTGCCACCAGCCACCAGGCGGGGCCCCCACTTGGGAAACACACGGCCACGCTGGTGACTGCAGCACCAGCAAAACGAGCAAAACTGCCTTGAAAACTGCCCACAGAATTGTCAGGTTGACTCTAAAAGCTCAAAAAGAGTCTCCAACTGGTCTCCAACGCCTCATGATACCTAAAATACCTAAATACCTAAATCCTTGCTAAATCACATCCCTATTAAACCTTAGTAAATACCTAAAATCCCTATTAAATCCCTAGTAAACCTTGGATCTTTAGACGGGATATTGCTATAAACAAGTACAAGTTTACGAAAAAATAGGTAACGTACATACCACTCTACAACCTCGGATGGTTCCGCTTTACACTTTAATGATACACCATATCCCAAACCGCGTATCCCAAAATGAAACGAAGTGTGTAGGATCCCGATATACGAATACGCAGTTTAAACGTCCATCGATGCATCCTTTAATTCCAAATCCCTAATTCCAAATCCGTAATCCCCAATGCCTAATCCCCAATCTCTTGTCCTTAATGCATGATGCATAATCCGTAACGCCTAATGATACTCAAACCCTTGAACCACAATCAACTGATGCCCCTGCCCACTCCCTGCCCTGCTGCTGCATCCCCCGCGTCTGCTGCTGGGACTGCTGGGCGTTGGAATATGTGTTTGCATAGCTATATAGCCTGGTTGGGCAGGCACGCCGTAGTACACGCCGTAGTTCGGGCCAATGGCGTGCGGTTGTGGGGGGTTAGGCTGAGGTTGAGACTGGGATTGGGGTTGGGGTTGGGGTTGGGGCTGTGACTGAGGTTGGGGCTGAGGCTGTAGCGACTGGGATTGGGGACGCGCCTGTTGTTGGACGTTCGGTGGTTGGGAAGGCGGATACCCCGTCGCTGCTGCTAAGGTGAGATGGCTTCGAGGGGGGCGTTATTGGTGGTGCCGGTGAGCCCGTAGCGCCTTCTGCACAAGCAGGATTCATTTGACGAGGTCGAGGTGAATTCGTGGTGGGGGGATTGGCAGGGTTAGGAGCACCGTTGGTCGCTACGGTGTATGTCGTTCGTGTTCTGGTTTGGAGTGAGCGAGGAAGGCATCGGCGAACGAGTGGTTAGTGTGGCGTTTGATACCATTGAGCTGGATTGGACTCCGGGAGGTAGCTGCTGTACGCTGGTTTGGAGGTTCCATATGAGCCGCTGGAGGATGATCGATGATCGATGATGAAGTTCGCAGGAGGTAGGTGGCTGGAATGTGTGGGCCGGTGTACATGTGCGAAGGGTGCTGCTCTGTACTGACTGAAGGAGGTCTCGTCAAAAATGGGTATTGGAGGTGGACAAAGCGAAGCACGACCTACGTGATTTGGCGGAACAGATGGATGAGGTTGGGTGTGAGCTACTCAAGACGATTGGGAAAACCGTTGCGCGGGAGTAGGAGCACACGTGGCATCGGATAACTCCAAGGCGAGTGATCTGTACTAGCACTGTTCGGAATATTCACTCGGCCGTTGAAAGCCACTCTTTGTCTCGCAACATCAGGATTATTCGGAAAATGAGCTTGGATGTATTGCGTTGTCACTGGAGGTAGAGTGTGAATTGGATACGACGTAGCTTGCGGCAAGCTGAGGCGGAGGAGCTGTTCGTTTGCCTCGTGTTTTCGATGGTTCTTCGCGAATCCGCTGTACCCACTCGAGCTGGCGGAATCTACAGTTATGAAACATAAGCGGACATCAAATGAATCAGAAATGAGACGCACTGTTTAGATGAGCAACACGATCTTTCCTTTCCATGCTTTTTCCGTGCTTTTTAGCTTTGTCCTTCTCTACATTTCGTGCCAGAACTTTTCGTTTGAGAGATTTCGATGATGGTCCAGGAGGCGCGGTGATTTGGCGAACAATTCAAGTGAGATGTCGAACACAACGGTGCAGAAGTACGGTGAGAATTGTGGCAGAATTTGTGTTTATCAAGCACAGGTCAGCCTATATTGTCTGAACTTGGATGAAGAAACCTCTCGCGTCCTTTCTGGAGGTTCGAGACCCGGTTCCGTTGATTTCAGTCAGGTTTGTCGTCGGGACGTTGTAATTGATAGGCGCTCATATATAATATGAGCGCCTATCTCTGGCTTACCGTTTTGAATATCTTTTGGAGACCGATCCACGATGTTTTACCGCTCGAAGGTCTTACACCAATCTGGTTAACTGAACTCCGAATCAGCAGTTCCACGCAACTCACAGATCTGTCGCTGTCCTGTACGGGTATTATACGGTATATCAATGGTTTCGGGTATGTGTTCTACCAAATCCATTGAAGGACCTGCATCAACTTGACTGTGCTCAGCAGCCTACATGCCAATGGTGCCGGTGCATGACTACTCTATCCTCTCAGCCGGCACTATTCATTCGGCATGGTCTACCGCTGGATCTCCACAGCTCGCTCATACGAACGGTCTAGGTAGAATCATCCCTGGTATACTCGTACCCAGCATCGGCGCCAGCTTTGTTATCGCAATTACCTGTTCTGTATCACCTCCGACCTCCTGCTAGCCACTGGTATCGACTTTTCCACCAAAGAGACGTATCGGAACGGGCTCGTATCATTTGCACAACCCGCTCCTCAAGGCCTCGTTACTGGTCTTTTCCTTCTCCTAGTCCCTTATCAAAAGGGATATTCGTTGGTACCTGTCAGCGACTGTCGTACGTCCCTTCTTCTCTCTTACTTTTTTGCCCACTCAGAAGCCTATTCCGTCTATCTCGAACAGGATATTCTACTTAATTGTCTGCGGCCAAATTGCCTTTATATGGCTCGTCATCGATTCATCGCTGAAATCCTCCTAAATTCCATCCCAATTCCCATTAAGATCCTGCGGCGTTGCACTGGGCACACAGTACGGCCTATAGGACACTATCACACTATCGATTATCACGCTGACAATATTAAATTGTAACCTCCGCTGTGTTCTTCCACCCACACTTATTCCCTCCCCACAGGTATTCCCTCAATTCCCCTCATTCCCCTCATTGGTGATCGATGATCAGCGATATCAATTTTAAGGATTATGTGTGTGATGTCTTTATTTCCTTTTGCTTTCTGTTTTTATCATCTTCTTTGTCTATAGGTATCTTTTTTTGGTTGGAATATCAACACATTCAAAAGCTTCGACGGTGCGAAGGCTCGTCTCGAAAGTCGGGTCAACTAAACTTAGCGGGACTCGCTGTCTCTATCTTTTCGGCGGTAAAGTCTTTCGCCGGTGACTTGGCTGGATGCTATGGGTAGGACATCAACGGTCTCAGGTATATGTTCTACTAATCGCTTGAAGGACCTGCTTCAACTCACATGTACTCCGCTGCAGCGGGCCATGCAATGCACTTGTTGTATCTATCCTTTCATTCGGCACATTCCTCGGTGCTCTCTCCGCCGGAGATTTCTGAATGCCATAATCGCGGTCCAACTATCAACGTTGCTACTGGTACCAAATATCCACTTTGTTACCACCAGCATCATCCTTCCGTTACATCGAAAATTCCGTTGCAGAACCCATCGAGGACAGAAGTCTGGCCAAACACGAGCGGACTTCTTCCAGCGTTGGCCTCTTCTTATGGCGTCTTGCGAACATTTTGTCTGCCGGATGATCGATGATCGTTAGTGCATTCAAAGTGCATTGGTGGTATTTCTGGATTAAACAGTGCGTTCCCTCTCCTTCTTTCCGTTCATATTTACATACTGTATACTAAACCCCCCATTCCGTCAATGACACCCCTCAGTCAATGTTGAAGGTGTCGTCATCACCATCTATGCTCCATCCTCCATCCTTCGCCTCCAGCCGGCGTTCTCGTTTTGCCTGGCCATCACCGGTGAATTCCAGTCCCCATCCGATCCCGCCGCGTCGATCCAATAACCCTGTTTGTGGTGTCCACTAACCAAAGCAACTTCCACCCGACTTATCTACATGTACTCCCTAATTCCCGAGACCAAGGGCTCCAGTCTTGGACAGCTCGACTAGAATATTAGAGACGAGACAAGTGCGGGGCCCGCGGGCACCACGTGCAGGAGAATGGAATGGCGTGGAAGGAGGTCTTGGGTGGTACGTCGTAAATAATGAGCAGACAACACGGTTTTTTTTTTTGCTTTTTCCTTTCTTTTTCTTTGTGTTTCCCCTTTTCGGTTTACTTATAGTGTTCATGGACGGATATCTGTATGCCACTGTGCTTGCGCTCATGATGTTTAAAGACAATGAATTAATGCGGTTTTTATCCTTTGATGATGGCGTTAAGCTGTGAAGGAAACTACGAATGTGAATGAAAAATAAAAGTAGTTCCAAGGTTATCACTGCTGCTGTTGTCCCGTAAACCGTCTGGCAGCCAAGAGCTCAACTGGCTGGTATCGTTCACAGTGCATGCCTAATAACATTGAGATTTGGAGATCAGCCATTAAATTTTCAGGTGCCATTGAAGAGTGGTGATTTGCGCCGCGTCTAAAAGCCGGACAGTTTGTCTCATTGTTGACAGAGCGTTGAAAGATCAGTGCTGGTGTACCCGGCGGGCAATAAGCTTGCGTGTATGCCTTGACTGACTCAATGGATGTAACAGTATCAATTTCCTGAATTGAAACGGAGCAGTCAGAGAAGGAGGACGAAAATTGAATTATTAGTAGTGTACGAATACCATAGATGGAACGAAAAACCATCAAGACGGGGGATGCAATGAATCAAAAAAACAATTTTCGTTCAAATTCCTCTCTTCGTGTCATTGGGATGCGACGTGCTATCTACCCCCTCCCAAAATACACCCCCAGCTCCTGCGAAAACGTCTTTGTCAGTACACACCGAGGTAGTTTCCAACATCCTCCAATCAGCATGTTCGAGACTGAGACCCTTTGTTTCTGGAATGAGGAAGCTCGTGTAAGTAGATACCCGCACACCCAGAAGATGTTCAAGGTGAAATTACCTCCACCAGTGGCAACGATGAACGTGGTACGGAGCTAGATAGCATCCTATAACCTTCCCAGCTGGAATTCAACACAGTACTAGAGAATGTGATCATAATTGAGATGAATACAATTTTTTTTTCCAGCGCCTTCGGCGCACTGCCAAATTTTGTAGAAGTCACACCCGTGACTGGGCTTTTACGAAAATAAATTTTGTAAGAACGGTCACAGGTTGTAACGCTAGAGCGACAAGTCACTGTAGGATCACACGAAGAGTGGGGGATTTTTAGTAGGTGCTAAAGAACCGGTGTAACTGGGGGAGTTATGATTCTGAGAACCTGTCGTACTTACAGTTAACAGCTAGCTTATATACCTATCCAAAGACTATTACTATAAGTAGATACTATTCAAAAGGAAACAAGTAAGTAACGAGCGAGGAGACTATGATAAGATAAGTAAATGATAAGGAAAGTGTAGGCGCCGATGGGCGCTAGAGTCAAGAATAACCGTTCCGTTACATACGCCCTCCAGAGATCGTCCACGGGGATCTCTCTTCCTCTCTTACCGCCATCCATGGTTAACAGGTCAAATATTCTTCATTGACACGTCGCTATTATCAATGCTGGCCGGAGTTTTGGGATTGTTAGGCAGTGAGGGCGGTTCCGGGTAGAAACCGAAGTCGTCGGTGACTTTCGGGTTCATGGACTGGATCATCGCGTCCAAATGCGATTCGTCGGCAGGCGTGAGTCTTCCTGACAAAGACCCGGAATTCTGAACTGAATTTGTCAAGGAGGAAGTCGAGGCGATATTAGGAATTGAATGGATTCCAAAGGGTGGCAAAGGAGCGTTGGGAATGGATCCAAAGGATAGGATGGGATTGGTTTCGGGAGTAGATATGTTAGGTGAGTGATCTCTCGAAATGTAATGACCTTTCTGACGAGTGTTCTTTCCCTTTTCCATTCTAGTGTTTCTGTCGTTTACAGTAAAACCTCGTTCCGCCCCCTGTAGTAGCAAGCGACCGTATAAAGTTTGTTTCTTTTCATCAACCCTTGATAATCCCAGAGTGCGCAGGATGGGAGGCTGGCTATTGCCTCCGCGAAGGAATACCGCGAACATTTCGCGTTTCACGGTCGGCACTGGAGTGTAAATGACGCCGGTTTCAAGATTGAACATGGCAAGTTTTCCTTGAACTAACGGATCGCTATTCACTCGTTCGGCGAAAAACGGATATACGGCGGGGATGTCCAACCTGGTGAGGCTGGTCTCCGGTTTTCGCAGCTGCGTATCAAAGTCAAGACAGCTCCGAATTTCCCGAGCATCGAGGAAGAAGGTACATCCGTGGTATTGGAGTAGGATTTTGTTGTTCCGGCCTCGCTGAAGCCAGTCAAGAGGGCGAGGTGATGATGAATTCGATGATGTGTTGTTGGTGCTGGCCATGAAGGGGATTCCTAGAGAAGAGGTGAGTGTTGAAAGTCCGTACTTATGGGTTTTCTCTGTTTCTGACCCTGAATCTTTCAGGTTAATTTGCACGAAACTAACGAGTAGCGCAGATGCAGCCACTGTATCATCATTCGGATCCAAATTCGGATCTGCGACGTCGATGCGCCCTCCATCCGTAAGCTCACTAATGTCCAAAATTCCGATTACCTCGAAATAATCGCTGAGCGCATCTAGATGGTCAATTTTTTCATAGGGTAACCAGGTAAGATCACCAGATTTCCACTTTATCTGGAATAGTGCGTTTGCCCTGGTTCCGGAGTGGGCAACGATGTGATCTACAGCCCACTCCCCTTCGGATTCGCCAAAGTCCGCTATTTGTGTCTCGAGTCGCCCTGGGAAGAGACGGTCATCATTTGGGATATGGATTCGCAACAACGACGCGTGAAACGCGTCGTGAACACCTCGTTGCTTCAGCCTAGAAGGTAGGTCCATCTTAAAGGTAGAATTTCCGAAGTCCTTTAGTATTCTGTATGGCCCGATAAACTTCGGTACTAATTTCCTCGCGTATCCTTTAGGAAATGATATATTCTTAGTGGAAATGTAGGCCAGATCTCCTTCCACAAATGGAGCAGCTCTACGGCGCCGATTAGCGTCACGAATTTGTTTGACTCGAGCATTCAAGATGCTATCATGCGCCTGCATGACTGCCAGCTTCATCTTCTGAGCATATACTCGAATTCCGGGATATTCATTCTTATCCGCGGAGTTCCATAGGAATGAACGGGGCATCCGACCCGTATTCAAGAAAAATGGTGAGTATCCGGTCGTCTCTGAGCGTGCCGAATTAATCGCAAATTCAACAGATGGAAGTTTCGTAACCCAGTCTCTCTGGTCAATAGCTACGCACTGACGAAGCATCTGGGTGACAGTGCGGTTTGCGCGTTCCGTCGATCCATCAGTCTCGGGATGGTACGCGCTGGACATCTTCAATTTTGTGCCAATTAGGCTATGAAGGTGAGTCCAAAACATGCTTGTAAACAGTGAATCGCGATCGCTAATGATATTCTTAGGAAGTCCGTGATGCTTATAAACTTCAGCGAAAACAAGTTCAGCAATCTGTTTCGCTTTGTAGGTTGTTTTACTAGGAATACAGTGTACCATTCCTGTTAGTAAATCAATGACCACCGTAATCATATCATACGTTCCGTTGCGATCTTTTGATTCTGGCAAAGGACCAACAAAGTCCATCGCGATCGACTCCCAAGGATAACTCGGGACTGGTAGCGAATTCAGTAACCCGTAAGGTCGGGCATTATTTGGTTTGGTGCGCTTACACGTACTGCAAGTCTCACAGTACGCGCCGACATCTGAAGCTATGTCTTTCCACCAGACATGGTCTCGAAGGTAATCCGTTGTCTTTCTGGCACCAAGGTGAGCCAATAGTGAATGCGCTTCATCAATGATACATTCCTTAATGCTCCGACCATTCAAGGTGAGTTTCGGGATGCACAAGACTTTCCGGTCTCGCAATTTCAGATATATCAGACCATTGGAGACCTCGAAGTTACGAAACTCCTTAGGTTTGTCAATAATCTTCTGAAATGTTGTATCGTTCTTGTACTGATCTTTCAGGATTACTTCGAGATCAAGCTTGGATCGGCTTGCAGCCAATGCAGTGAGTAACGACGTATTTGTTGACTCTTGTGGAATCACAGGTACTGGTTCAGCATCTAATTCAGAACCAGATGCATTCACAGGACTAGTTCCCTGCTCTTCCGAAATTGAAGGTAATGTCTCACTGGTTTCAGGATTTTCAGGCAAGTTCGGTACTGAATGGGTACTTCCGCCCTCCTTTCGTACTTCACGGGGACCATGCAAGACGAAACGCTTGCCCTTCATCCGACGAGCAAATTCCCAGCTGGTTTCAACTCGCTTTCCAGCATTCCGAGTGCTCATAGCAAACAACTCGGGCATCATGGATGCGGCTTCAACGCCAACAAGCACCGGCATGGTAACGTCATGCTGGAGCAAAACATCGTTGTCAATGACATCGTGGTATGTGTACTCACTACGCGCACGTACTGTGCCTGGCTTATCATTAGAATAGATCCGTGACAACGCATCGGCGAGGATGTTATCCTCGCCTGGGACATACACCACCTCATAGGCAAACTCGGAGATCTTCTCCAACCAACGTGCTTGTCTCCCAGACAGATCTTTTTGTTTTAGCAAATGGACAAGGCCTTTATGGTCAGTGATCCACTTGAACACAACACCCTGTAAGATATCACGGTGCCGTAGCATTGTTTCAACGCCTGCTAACATTTCAATTTCATGAACAGGATAATTTTGCTGAGCTGGGTTCAGCTTCGCAGAATAGAATGCCGCCGCTCTGGCGGTCTTCCAATTATCACCCTGACATACGGCACCGCCAACGCCAGTCGCACAACCGTCAGTGATCATCCAGACAGGCGGGGCATCCGTAGCGTAGCTCAACGGGACCCGATGGTGATCTTTCGCACCACCTGCCAGGCGTTTGACATCCTCAAATGCACGTTGCTCGACGTAAGTCCATCGGAACGGGACTGTGTCGCCCGTGATTGAACTCAGATGTCCCATAGGTATCCGTACCAAGCCAATATCATCAGCAAGATAACCCACGGACCCCAGAAAACCTCGAAGAAGATCGCGATTCGTTGGAGTCGGCCATTTTAATATAGCATCAACTTTATGTGGGTCCATCCGGATCCCCTTATCATCGATAATACATCCTAACACCTTGAATTCCTTGGGCAGGAAATGGAGCTTTTCCTTACTCAGGTAAAGCTTTTCACGTTTCAGAATGTCAATTATCAATTTAACATATTTTACGTGGTCCTCCAGCGTTTCAGAGTAGATGACTATGTCATCAAGATATACATCCATGAACCAACCAATATATTCTG
The DNA here is from genome assembly GCA_015501585.1 of Rhodocollybia butyracea. Lineage (NCBI taxonomy): Eukaryota > Fungi > Basidiomycota > Agaricomycetes > Agaricales > Omphalotaceae > Rhodocollybia > Rhodocollybia butyracea. The sequence continues at coordinate 5,195 of JADNRY010000494.1, read as the reverse complement.
AAAACAGATAGTTCATGAGCGCCTGGTAAGTCGCCGGGGCGTTACAATCGCCTATCTGGATAACCAGACTCACCATATTTCCATCAGGTGTAGTCACAGCAGTGCGTGGCACATGCTCAGGGATGATACGGATCTGTTCATAGGCATCTTTCCCGTCAATAATTGAACGATATTTTGCATGAGCAACTCGCCTTTTGATTCCCTCAATATCTGGCATTGGGGATGAGAGTTTCCGGGTATTGGCATTACGGGCTCGTAAGTCAACGACAACGCGTAGTTTTGTACTGCCAGGTTTGGGAATTAGCAACATAGGTACAGTATTGCTTGAGCTGGTAATTTTCCACCTACCAGAGCGTAAGTAAGCATCCCGTTTCTCGGCCCACTGGCTACGAAATTTCTCCGGACATTTTGAGGGCCGCCAAGGCAAGATCTTCGACTCGTCAATTAGAGGTATGCTGTGATTGATGGCTCGTAGAGGAGGTAAGTCCGTCTCAGCCATTGTCCTGCACAAAGGCTGAGCGTACTCTACTAACTCCTTTCGTACAGCATCCAGACGGTCCTCGTACAGGTCCATTGCTCTGGATGAGAGCTTCGCAACATTCACACCTTGAATAGGGAGTGATGCGATACTTCCAATCACCACTTTAGGATTATTGAACGCAGTTGCAACCTTGTGCTGATATAGGAAGGGTGTACCCAAGATAATGTCATAACTAGACAGATTTGCAACATCGAAATAACGTTGCTCGGAAATCCCTTGATATTCGAACTGGGCTTTAATTCCCCAATTGATTTTTGAACGAGATCCTTGCACAGCGAGCTGCAGTGGCAAAGGTTTAGTTAATTCTATTTTTTGTATCCCGAGCTGGTCTGCAAAGGTCGACGATACAAAATCCCCGAGAGATCCCGTATCTATCAATGCACGCGCTGGGTGCCCATTCAATTTCACAACCACCACTAGTGGTTTGGGAATCTGACGTGAAAAATCCTTTGTTATAGCGGCGTTGCGCTGAACGGCAGGGTAAGTACCCTTGGGCACCTGAACACCATTTAACTCAATAGAGTAATTTTCCCAGTCTCGGGGAGGTTGCGTGTCATGCTGCTCAGACACAAACAAATCCCGTAAGAACAATCTTGGTGTGAAGTAACATGCTTCGTGGTCCTCACATATCTCCTGATATGCGCGGACTAGCTGCTTGTGGTACCACCGGATTAAATCAAATTTGCGGTTCCGCATGTGACTTCTTGGTAGTACCGCACAAAATTCCAGGTGTGCATCGAGAATCTGGTAATTCTCGGAATTGTATTGTTCAACATTGAATCGGAAGATGTCTTCTTCTTCAGAGTCACCAATATATGGTTCACCAAGTCCCAAGCATTTCATGATGCCTAGTTCATAAGTTTTTTCCATCCTATGTAATTTTAGGATTTCAAAATCTCGAAGACGAACTTTCCCATCCGTCATTCGAGCCCGTTCCAACGCATACCAGTATGGTAACTGGAAATCAGGGTCCTCAAGCTGTGTCAAGTCACAGTACACATCTTCAAAGTCCTCAAAGTCAGGATGAATTTCTCCAAAGTAATCTGAATCGCTGATACAGTATTGTCCATCATTAATTTGATAGACAAAGAAGCAACCAATATTATCTTTTGTGCGATCCGAGTCTGTTGGGTATGGAGCTGCCATATCCAGTAAGTACATGGCTCGTTGGGCCAGCATGTCACCAATAGAGCCTGGAGGCAATTGCGATTCATACCCATGGTTGGGGTGATTTAAATGCCTGTACATCCAGGGTGTCCCTGAATATGTTCTATTATCCTCGATTTTCGGGCGCATATATGCACCTTCAAGGACAAAATCACATTTAGGCACTGGGTAGGGAGAATAATTGACATATCTCTCATTGTGTTGATTGTCAGTTGACATTGTCTCGCAGTCAGAGTCGCTAACTGACTGTAGATCGGGCATCGAATCATGGTCCGATTCTTCAAGCTCCGATAGCATATCATTCCAGGAATCGCCGGAAGCTAATTCAAGGCCTACCATTCCAAGTCTGATTTCAGTGATTTCCTCGGTGGTCTCAGCAAGACTTCTTAATTGCTCGTCAGTTTTGACGGCAACACTAATATGATTGCTTGCAACTCCGGGAGGTCCGTTATTGGTGGACTTCATCATTTTTCCTTGAGGGCATCGATTGGCCATATGTCCTTGCTCGCCGCAACGGAAGCATCGACCAGATGCGCGATATTCCTCTTTCTCTTTTTCAGAGAGCTCCCGACGTTGGGAATGATTTTTCTTGTTTGGGTAATTATTTCGTGAGCTCTGTCCCGCATTCTGGGTTGAGCTACTACCCTGGTGGGAGAAATTATTTTTCTTCCCATGGGGAGGAGGTTTCTTTCCCTTCGCCAAGAAGGGCTGATTCAGATTGTTATTGCTTTTTCCGCTACTGGAACTCATGGTAGATTTGTCTGATTTTTTCTTTGGCGGTTCATCTCCTGGATCAACGTTCTCAATAATTTCAATGAGTTCAGCCGCACTGGCAATCTCATTGTAGGACGAGTACTCAGGATTGAGCTTCTCTCTCCAGAGACCTTTCTGGATTTTTCGGTTCAACCCAGACCACAATTTATGTACCTTTTCACGCTCGTCAATAAGTCCAATGGTGTTGAACAGATCATTGAGTTCGGCAAGGTAATCGCGCACAGATTTATCATTCTGGAAGGTGCGCTTCAATTTGCGGCGTTGGTCCAGTCGATATGTCAACGGGAAGCAATAATTGTATAGCTCAGTGAAGAACTTTTTGAGTCTCCAATCAAACGGAGAGTCTGCGACGGAGGTCAGGTAAAACTGATAAGCTTTTCCTTTCAGATATTTGGAGAGTTTTAATACCCGTCGGTTTCTTGGTACATAGCCATCACGAACATAGGCCGTACCTTCTGTTACAAACTTAATGAAGGCTCGTACATCGACAGATCCATCATATGATTCTGGTGGGTCTGGTTTAAGCAACATTTTTTGTTTCTTTTTAACACTTCGCCGCTTACGGTGCTTATCACGGCGCCTATCTTCGGAATCGGAAGATTCTGAGCTTGTGTCACTCTCCGAGTCATCGGAGTCTGACTCTGACAAAGAACTAGAATCGTCACTGGAAGAGCTGGAAGAAGAATCGGAGGATCCCCCGGGATTTCCCCGATTGCCATTCTTATGCTTCACGGCTCGTTTCTTGTTTTTGGCCAGTGTCAGTAATTTTGCCAAGTGGTTGGTAGGAGCTAAAAGTTCGCTCGGGCGCACAACATGCCCAATGCCTTGAACTGGCAGTTTCTTTGAGCTTTTCGGCCTCCTAGGCCGTTGCTCAACAATATCCCGAATATGGGATTCAACCAGGTCAGTTACTGCTTCTGACCCTGCACGGTGGTTCACCCGTTTCTTGGGTTTCTTTGCCTTAATTTTGATTTTCTTAGGCTTATCCCCTTCTACTGGGGTATTTTCGGCATCACGGAGTGCTCTAAAATTTTCAAGAGCCTCTCTTTGCTTGTCAAGATTGACATCGCTATCCGACATATCGGAAATATTGACCGCTCCCCAATTCTTTGGGTCCGGTCCCTTCCCTTTGTCTCGAGAAGGCCCTTCTCCCCTCGAGGAGACAGACTCATCACTGCTCTGGTCGTTGCCAGCAGCGTTATTCTCAACGACCTTCATGCGTCGCTGGATTGCTTTTCGTTGGGCTTGAGAGAGCCGCATTTCGGCTTCCTTAATAGTGGCTCCTTGGGCCATGGTCAACGGTACGGGTTTCTTGGCCCGTGCCTGCCGAGCAATTGGTTTAACAATATTCGCAGGGCGTTCAAAGTTTCTATTGGTAAAACTACTATCCAAGCTTGTGGCTCTAGGACGAGAACCATGACGGACAGTAATCCACTCATTTGTATCATCGGCGAGGTCATTAACCGTGACCTCCGGCGACGATTGCTGAATGCCTTTGACAGCACCAGCCCAATCTCTTTCGGAGTTCGAATGAGATTCCGTTCCTGCCTGGGGGCTCAGTCCACGGTTAGCAGTCTGATCATTCCCAGCAGTGACCTCTGGCTTTTGAGATTGCGCAGGGCTGCGTCGAAGGTTGTAGCGACTATTGTCGCAGTTTTGTTGGGTTGTCGAGTTGTTGGTCATTTTGTTGGTTGTTGATGTCGGTGTCGGTGTCCGCGTTGATCAGACGAGGAGTGTGCCGTCGAAGACAGTTAAGAGAGTATTAAAGAGTAGAAAGCAGTTGTAGGGGTTCAAAATATGTAACGCTAGAGCGACAAGTCACTGTAGGATCACACGAAGAGTGGGGGATTTTTAGTAGGTGCTAAAGAACCGGTGTAACTGGGGGAGTTATGATTCTGAGAACCTGTCGTACTTACAGTTAACAGCTAGCTTATATACCTATCCAAAGACTATTACTATAAGTAGATACTATTCAAAAGGAAACAAGTAAGTAACGAGCGAGGAGACTATGATAAGATAAGTAAATGATAAGGAAAGTGTAGGCGCCGATGGGCGCTAGAGTCAAGAATAACCGTTCCGTTACACAGGTCCCAAGCCCTTACGAAGTGCTCGAAATGCAACAGTAGTGGCAGAGGGTGAGCGGTAGACTGTGTAACCTAAATAGATGGGCTTGAAACGGTGATATAGTTGGGAGCTCAAGGCCTTTGTGAAGCGCGGTAGAGTAGATTATAATGCAGATGACTCAAGCTTAGCATCGTCGTTGAGGAGAATCAGTGAGGCAACGTTGTGATCTGTTGTGATAACCATGATAGACGCTCATAAGATGAGCGTCTATCTCACCAATCATCTCTTGCTTCGACTACTGTCACTTTGCACAAACTTTGCACACTTGGTGATGGTGTACGGGCTGGATCGTCTCATGTAAACAACCAGCCGCGTGAAAAGAAAATTTGATGAACGTGATTTTAGGTGCGTGATCTTTTTTCTTTTCTTTCCGTTTTTGCCTCATTTTCATTGTGTAGATTTGGCGGTATCTTTTTCGGAGACGACTCTCAGTATATCAGCGGTGTCAATGGCTCATGTCGTTTTCCCACCAAGCTGTCTTTTCACAATGAGTCATTTCCTTCTCCCGAAACCACCTCATACCCCATCAAAAACGGCCAGAGACGTTGTTCCCAAGAGCACAGTCAGCTCAGTACAGATATTCGCCAAT